>JBBPBX010037892.1:0-30683 GCA_038048925.1 Garcialebias charrua | reverse complement strand
CCTCAGTGGTGTGCCCAGGTCAAAAGGTCACATCCCACTCGCAGGAAGTAGAAGAGGTTCCCTCTCCTTCAAAGTGCGAGAGGTCACAGGTTTTTCATAATAACATACAACAGCATGGTGCTACGAGCTGTAGGAGTTCTGAACCCCCTGCCCCTCAGGTTGAAAACCTTGAGATGAGCAGAGAACCACACAAGGTAGGTGTTCGCCCTCCAGATGAACCCAGATGGTCCGGATCGGACCAAAAGAGTTCTCTCATGGATCTCACTGTTGGTGAAATTCGAAGGAGGTTACACGGGAACCGTGAACCATTGAAAAATGGTCTGTCCCGACATGTGCCCCCGAGAAGCGGCCCTCCTGCCCCTGCCCCTCGAACTGCACAGTTTGAGACATGCAATGAGTCACACAAGCTCCAGATTATGGAAGCGGCGCCTCCGCGCGTGGACGTGACTGAGATTGTGAGTTGTTTGTCAAATGATTTGATTGTTACAGTGGTTGACCAAGCTGACACAACGTGTGACGTTGTCCTTGATGATAACACAAACAACGTTGTTCAGCGCCGCGCAGCACTGCCTTTTGCAACAACTCAGTGCACACAGTTGACAACAACAATGTCAGAACTGACATAGATGCTGACAGCAAACAAATTGCTGGAAATCCGCATCCTGAAGGTCATGAGGCAGACAGCCATCATGATGCTGACAGCTACGACGATTACACAGACAGAGTTACGCGTACACAGAGGTGTGTGCTTAAACCTAGAAGGTTTCTGTGTAAATTTATGAGAATGGGGCGCGCTAAGAAAGCTTACCTGCCACTCAGACTGGAAGGGGTCTTCGCGCGAGAGGCACTCCTGGATAGCGGCTCAGATGTGACTATCATGTCAGCCGAGCTGTTTGAGAGGCTACGGACCGCCGCTAACAGTGTTGGCAGAGAGATACCCCTGACAGAATGTGCTATAGAGTTGCAAGGACTCTCAGAAATGGGTACAACCCTGACAGCTATTGCCATGGTTCACATGCAGATGGGTGAGACGACAATTTGCCATCCGGTACATGTGTCTACGGTGGACTCCTGCCCATTTCTGGTCGGCCAAGATTTTATAAGTCGCTTTGAAGCGATTATAGATTATGGCAGTCAGACAATGTGGGCCACAGTGAGCAGTCCTCTGCCAATCGAGGTGCCTCCCCAAGGTCAGGACACTGACTGTCTAACAGCAGGTACCGCTGAGGTAAAAAGGGATTCCCCAACCGAGACCACAGACCCGGTAAGTGATCCTTCATGTACAGGTGAGACAGAGGAGACTCAACAATTGGACCGGACTCTGGCCCAACACGGGAACCTCCTCTATGAGCTGACACCTTCAGCACTCATTGACCACTACCTACCACCGGTAGAAGAAGGTGTGGAGATCCAAGAGTCCCACACCGATGACGCTGTACTGTCCTGTGGGGCAGGTAATTCGGCAAACAGCCAAGCTTTCAGTGAAGTCTTGGTTCAAGGACATCTGAGCCCACGTAGTGGCAGTCTACAACACGCTGACAGTCACTTGGACTTCATTGTTACTGATTTTGAGGACCCCGCCTCGAACAAAAGGGGGGTGAACCCACACTTCCTACCACAGGTAGAGGACGGTGTAGAGGTCCGAGGATCACGCACCGAGAACGCTGTGCTGTCCTCTGGGACAGGTAATTCAGTTGTCAGCCAAGCTTTCAATGAAACCTTGTTTCAAGAGCATTTGAATCTAGAACTACTTAGCAATGACATAGTTTTTACGGACTCAAAGAGCACCTCTTCAATCATGAAGTGGGAAGACGTACACCACAACGACAGTGACCCGTCGCAGTATGACCAGTCAGGCACACTTGCGACTGCGCCAACGGTTGTGACACACCTGTATTACGCAGAAAGAGGTAAACGTACAGAGATACGTTGGCCGAAACCTATAAGGTTCCTGTACAAGGCTCCCCATAAACTGCGCGAACAGCTTAAACTAAACAATGGCATCCTAACTCGTGCCCATGGACGGACGTCCACACCCGTGCGTGGTCCCTCATGACCACAGGGGGGTGATGTTAGGCCATGCCCATGTCAAGGACAAAGATTTCAATAACCCCACAAACGACAAAGATCTCGCAAACTCAAAGACTTCATGGGAAAAGAAGGTCGTCCAAGCACAGGATAGTAAATAAACTAAACAGTTTAAACTATTCTAGTTGCGAAAAGAAACCGTTCCAACTAGAACTTAGAAACGCTAAGCATAAAACCCACAACAAAAACTAACCTTAACAACCGTTTAAATCTGCAGGATTTAATTGACATCGGTTATAAAGCTAAGAACTGTTTTTCTTGTGTGTGACGTTGGAGTCTGACGACCAGAGTGAGTTTGACGTAGTGAAACGTTGTTTTTAGTTGCTTGATTGCTACTTTTGTGTTATTGAAGTTGTTATTGTTTTCTGAACACTCCCAGCCAAAAGAGGTTTTGATTGTTGTTAAGTTGAAGACTTAAATGGATTTAACTATGCCAACATGCTGTTCATTTTGTTAAAGATCTCAATCTTTGAAAAGTCATTGTAGATTAATACTACTTAAGGTACTATAATCTACACTGATCTCCCAATCATTTAGGTAGAACCGATTCGATCGTTTCTATTCTAGATCTATTCATTTTGATGAGTCTCGCCATAGACTTCAAAATTTATAGGGAATACCAAATCTTGCGTCGTTCGTCTAAAAGACAACAGACATTTAGACCAAACTAGATTTCATTTTTATTTTAGTTTAACCTAAACTAAATAATGAATGGAGGAATAGTTTGAATGAAGAGGCCTTCGTTACAGAAGCCCTCCACATTTCTATAGGTATAGATCCCTATTTCTGATTTTTACAGCATTGATCCACCCCTTAATTGGTAATTGTAGCTGATCTAATCCATGATAGCTTACATACCAGGTGCATATAGGTAAGGCTTAATGTAGAATCCCTATCATAAGCCCACCTAAAACCACATAATTGCATGACACATTGAACCAGGGTGGCACCGACTGGAAGCCATCCAGCCTGCAACCTTCGATGTGGGGACCTGCTGATCCAACATTGGTCTTCAACCTTCATCCAAGGCCCGCCTCCTCTGTTTCAATCGTGGGATCCCCTCTACATGCTGATTAAAAACCATTCTTGCTGATGAAATCAATAACCCCCATCGTTGTGGATTTACCGTTGTGGATTATAAGACTTTGTTTTCCAAGGGATCACAGACTATGTTTTCCAAAGGATTGAAAGCTTACCGCAAAGGGATTACCTACGAACAGTATGGAATTTCCAAAACATTATGGGAGTATAATTTTGAACTTTTTTTTTTTCCACTTGCTGGATTGCATAGAGGTCAGAGACATTCGGTGGTATCCTTTCGTGTTGGAACTCATCTCCAAGGACAGGCGATGACTTCCAAAAAGGGGGACTGTAGTGATACACCTAGCCTCTGATATTTTAGGCTTGACCTTCATGTACACCTCTCTGCATCTCTCTGGAACTCTAAGTGTTACACCTTCTTGAGGCCCTCAAGGAGACAAATGGACACTTATATTTTTTACAATTATTATGAATTAATGGACACTAATTAATCAGATTGAACTTTCTCTTTAATGTGTGTTAATTCAGAATTGATCAAACAGTATTTTTGTCATTTCAATGATGATTTCACTAAGCTGGTATATTTTAAATATGACAAAGTTAAGAGAACATCTCAGAATGATCATGCTTTAAACTGTCTGCTCTATGCAGAATAAGTGTCTAAAGTTGAATGAACAATCCTTCGTATTTGTTTGAACTGTTTTTGTTTCGAAGGAAAAGTGCTAGACATAGCTTGCTTTCGGTCTCCCGTCCTTTCTAAAAACAATGAATCTGTTCTCAAAACAAATCACATGCACCTGCATCTTCTCACTTATGTTTTCTATGTTTTGTCTACCCTATCATCTGTCACTCAAACTCACTCACTTGCAAAGTCACTCCTTCTCTAGTGATGGACAGCCAATCAGCAGGAAGTATGTGACTAAGTCACACCCCCTTCTTAAAGGGCACTTCCTGCATTTTTGGCTTTAGAGTTTTGGGAGAGAACTAACTGACACCTGGCATCTCTCCCTGGAGAAAGCAGGAGACGCCCGGTCATTGTGCCAACTCGACCCACGTCTTCAGCAAAGGTTCAAACAGCACGTCAGCTGTGAACCCCTTCGAGTGTCACAGCTCCAAGCGGTGACTCTCTTTCTGGAAGCTATCTTGAACAAAACCAGAACCAGGCATCACTCTAGGAGGCCGAAGCAGACGGTCTCGAGACCGTGGCAAGATGAAAGTGGTCGCCTGTAAAACGCAGCAGCATGCACGTCTGGCTTGACTAATTTACCGGAGTCGAGACAGGATCATCTTCACGAAGGTAAAAGTGTTTCATCACGGTACGGACGTCCAGCCGAAACCGAGCAGAGGGTGCTATCTCTGGTTAAACATCTCAAGATAAGATTCAACCATTTCCTTTCAATCTTTTATCTTTCCTCCTTAAACTCCTCCTTATGTTTATTTTCATCATGGTAAACTTTAAGTAATGTGCCAACAGAAAGGTCCAACTGTCTGTTTGTTTTAATTTGAATTCTTGTCAACGTAGTTATTAAATCAGAGCTAATATCGATACAAATGTTTAATGTAATTTTTGTGATAGTTTCAATAAAAGGTCTAATTTTTTGGTAGACCAATATAAATTGAAGTCTCCTGTGAAGTTACATTTCTGGCTAATCACAGTAAAAACAATTTAGTATCGGAAAAAGGAAGAACTCACACTTTTGTGGCAGTTTGTGCAAGATTAAAGTCTGCTAAACTGCGCATCTACAATAATGCCAGACTCAGTAAGTGTTTAAATACCTTACCTACCGCATTATTCTATTACAGACACAATAGACTCTGTTTCAGTATGTTTTTCTTCACCTGCCTGTTCTGCTTCGCACTCACCGTCTGGTCCTGGACTGCGCCGCCGCCGTTGACGACAGAGAGGTCCTGCTGACCCAGCCTCAGTCCACGTGGCTGATTCGCCTGCAACCGGTCTTGAGCTTGCGGCTCCAGTATCAACAGAGGGTGTAGTTTCCACGTTTCCCACGGTGTCTCCAGCTTCCACAGAGGGCATCGTTTCCCCAGCTTCTATAGATGGTGCTGTACCTCCATGACCGGCTCCCACGCCGGCACCCAGACTGGCGCCTGACTCCGGGCCGCCGTTCGACGATATCGACGACGTCCCGCCGCTCGACGACATCGACGACGTCCTACCGCTCGACGACATCGATGACGTCCCGTCGCTCGACAAAGCTGACGACATCTCGCCGCTCGACGAGGATGACGACTCGCCTGCAGACTCGACGTGGTCTCCTCGCCTGCAGACTCGACGGTGGTCTCTTCGCCTGCAGACTCGACGGTGGTCTCCTCGCCTGCAGACTCGACGGTGGTCTCCTCGCTCGCAGTCTCGATGGTGGTCTCCTCGCTCGCAGTCTCAACTGATGACTTCTCGTCTCCTGGTTCCTCGTCTCCTGTTTCCTCGCCTCCAGAGGGTCTCTCGCCTCCAGAGGGTCTCTCGCCTCCAGAGGGTCTCTCGACCTCTACAGAAGGTCCAAGCGCCACAGACGCCCCGACCTCTACGGAGGGTCCCAGCGCCGCAGACGCCTTGTCGCTGGACGACATCGGGGATGTCTCTACGCTGGACGACATCGGGGATGTCGCAACGCTCGACGACATCGGGGATGTCGCAACGCTCGACGACATCGGGGATGTCTCTACGCTCGACGACATCGGGGATGTCTCTACGCTCGACGACATTGAGGATGTCTCTACGTTCGACGACATCGAGGATGTCTCTACGCTCGACGACATCGAGGATGTCTCTACTCTCGACGACATCGAGGATGTCTCTACGCTCAATGACATTGAGGATGTCTCTACGCTCGACAACATCGAGGATGTCTCTACGCTCGACGACATCGAGGATGTCTCTACGCTCGACGACATAGAGGATGTCTCTACGCTCGACGACATCAAGGATGTCTCTACGCTCGATGTCACCTCAACGCTCTACGACATCATCTCAAGGCTCGGTGTCTTAACGCTCGACGACATTGGGATGTCATTATGCTCGACGTCTCGACGCTCGACGTCACCTCAACGTTCAACAACATCATCTCAAAGCTCGATGTCTTAACGCTCTACGACATCGGGGATGTCTCTACGTTCGACGTCTCAACGCTCGACGTCTTAACGCTCGACGTCACCTCAACGCTCGACGCCATCGGGATGTCTCAACGCTCGACGTCTCAACGCTCGACATCACCTCAACGTTCAACGACATTATCTCAAGGCTCGACGACATAATCTCAAGGCTCGATGTCTTAACGCTCAATGACATAGGGGATGTCTCTACACTTGACGTCTCTACGCTCGACAACATCGGGGATGTCGCAATGCTCAACGACATCGGAGATGTCTCTACGCTCGACGACACCTGGGACGTCTCTACGCTCGCAGAAGCCGTCTTGCCGCAGCCGGCGGCCGTCTCGAGCCCTCCCGGTCGACCGGTCGACCGCCCGACCGGCTCCTACCTGATGGGCGACCTCCCAGTCGACCGTCCGACCTGCTCCTGCCTGATGGCCGGTCTGTCGTCCGCCCTATCGTTTTTTTGTTGTTGTTGTTTACCCCTTGTCCTTGTGTTGTCCTTGTGTCCCTTGTCTTCCTCGTGCCCTCCTTCCTTGCTGTTTCCTCCCTCCGCCCGCCCTGGATTTTTGGGGGTGTTTTTCTTTGACACCTGGGGGTGTCCTTGAGGGGGGGTACTGTAAGGATGGCACTGTGGCACCATCTAGTGGGCATCCTGTTGGTCTTGTCTATTCCCCTTGTGATGTTTTATTAGTTTCCCTCCTAATTTAGTCTCCATGTTTTAATTACTCTTAGTTGTAACCTCCAGTTCTGTCATCCTAGTGTACTTCATGTTTCAGGTAGTTTCCCAGTTTTTGCTCTTAGTTTAAACCTCCAGTTTAGTCTCTATGTTTATTTACTATTAGGTTAACTGTTCTGTCTCTTAGTTTTCTCTTAGTTTTATACCTCTAGTTTAGTCTCTATGTTTATTTACTATTGGCTTAACCGCCAGTTCTGTCTTCCTAGTTTACTTTTCATGTTTCAGGTTTAGTTTTCCCAGTCCTGCTCTGTGTGTCTAGTTAATTGTCTCTAGTTAATTGTCCCCAGGTGTTTGTGATTTTGTCTCGTGTTGTCTGTGAGTATATAAGCCCTGTTCTGTGTCTCAGTCATTGCAGCCGCTACGTTTGGTATCCCCTGTGTTCCCTGGTCTCTAGTGCATGTAAGTGTTTTTGCTGCACAGTCAGCCTTGTGTTTTTTGTTGCCATTAAATACACCTTCTTTGTAACTCCTGGCTCCCTGAGAGTTCTTGTCTGCATTTGGGTTCTGTCCTGCCAGTAAAACGTGCGGCCGTGGCGTAGTGGTAATGGCAGTCATCCCCCGATCGGAAGGTTGCCGGTTCGAATCCCGGTTCTCCACACCATGTGTCGTTGTGTCCTTGGGCAAGACATTTAACCCTGAGTTGCTCCCGGTAGGACTGGAAAGCACCTTGCATGGTAGTCTGCCACTACCGGTGTATGAATGTGTGTAGCATTCAATGTGTGTAGCGCTTTGAGATTTTCACTAATGAAAAGCGTGTTGTAAATTGAATTCATTATTATTATTATTAAAACCTGACACATATAGCTCTTTTCTATCTGATCAAGATACTCAAAGTGTTTTACAATCTGTGTCCTCGTTTACCCATTCATACAGAACTCTACATTATCTCTTCAGAGACTAATCAGAGCTTTATCACATTGTAGTGATACACCTGGTCTCTGAAAAATCTCGATGGTACACCTGTTTTCACTGAATCACTCAGTGAAACACCTTTTCTCTGAAAACCTGCAGTGAAAGACAGAACACAGTTTTATTCCATTAATTTGAATCAAAGGGACAAATTAAATTACCAAGATACTTTAATTTTGTTCTAATTCAAATATATCAACAGAATAACCTTCTGTCATTTTATAATCAAAGTATAACTTTGTGTTATTTGCATGAGCAATGCTATTCTTCCATATATTTTATGGTCATTGCTATTAAGCTGGTGTGTTCTTTAATATGTGGACATATTAATCAAAACTCTGTCTAAAGTTGAATGATATGTTAGACTGAACTTTCAGCTTTGTTTAGAAGTTATAAAACAGCTAATCTGATGCCTGTATTTCTGCTCATTGCTAAAACAACTCCCTGTCTTTCTCTAAACAATTTCTCTATCACTGACCTTCCCTGTGACTTCTGATAAACTCTGACTTCGGTTGAACTCCCAATTTCTTGGTTGCTAACCAATGAACGGAGTGAATACTGATGATGTCAAACTTACTTTATAAAGACTTCACTTCCTTTAATTTTCGGTTCTACGAGGAAGTGGGATGTGAAACTTTCTCTTTTAGCTGTTGAACGTTTGGTCAAACGCCAAGGACCGCATTCCTCAGCAAGGGTTGAGGCTCCGGCAAAGCTGAGTGTTCTACCTGTACGCCACTCTACGCGCACATTCTGTGTGCACACGTTCGCTGGCACAGCTCTGCTTTCTTTCTAACGTTAAATGTTTGCGGTTTCGCTCCAAATCCTTGTTGTAATTTGAGCCGCTGCGTGCAGAGGGGGACAAACTGAGGTCGCTGATTGGTCACTTGCTGACACACCTACTGAAATGATTGACAGCTCGAGAGGGACAACCAGCTGGCTTCAGCTGCGGTCACTCGGCTGCAGCCACTGCGGTCTTTCTAACTTTATATGTTAATAAAAACTAATAAGTAAAAATAAAAACAGGGAGCGCATTTCCTGCAGCCCACCAGGAAATATTTAAAACCTCCCGCAGCCAGGTACGACATGAATTCATTGATTTCAGTCATGGAGTGAACAGAAGATGAAGCTTTTACTTGACTTTTGGCGAAAAAAACAAAACAAAAGTCCTGATCAGCGATGAAGAAGGGGAATTTAATTCATTTGTGTAACATACAAAACAGTCCAGCAAGGGAAGTTTATGGTCAGACACCGCGCAAGCGTACGCAGTCGTAAAAAAAGAGCTTTGCGCGTTTGTGCCCTGCGGGGCTACGCGGGGCTACGCTTGTGCCTCAGCGTACGTACGTCGTACAGAGGCATACAGGCAGTACGCGCAGCTCTACTGGGGGCTTTAACAGCACGCAGCTGTAACCCACTCAGAGCTCCAAGTTCTTAATGAACTTTCATTTATGGAATATCTTATCTTGAAACCAAACTGGAACAAGAGCTGCTACCTCGGTCAGGTTGACGCGGACGACTGGGACACTATGGGGAACACGCAGTGAGACCTTTTTGGACATAGCTGGACCGACGATCCAGTGTACGTTTAATTCTGGCCCTTTTACTGAAACTGGATGGACGTCTTCGTAAGGTAAAAAGTCGATGTTACCCACATGAACCGGTGTCCAGTTGATGTCTCTGAAGAGTGTGCCATGTTTTCTGGTTAAACATTTCAAGATTGTTCCCTTCCTGTCTTTTCCTCCTATTCTCCTCTCTTTGCCACTAACAACTAAGCTAAAAGCCTTCAGATAATGAGTGAACTACCATCTCATTACTTGTTTTCTGTTGTTCACCATTTAAATCTGCTGACATCTAAATTATAGGAATCTGATCGATCAATCAATGTACATATTGTGATGTTAAATTTCATGATTTGTTAATAAATGGCAGCATCTCCTGGTGTGCCAAATATAAATTAACGTTTCATGCCTTTTACATCTCATCATCTGATAACAAGATTCATTGTTTAATCTGAAAAAGAGAGAACCCGTGAATAATTGATGATATTTTGTGTTAGGATAAAACCTGCTCGTTTTACATCTGGTGTACTGGACTGATCAGTAAATCTGATCTCCCCTGTACCCCTACAACATTCATACACCGATGGGACATACATCTGAGGCAATGAAGAGTTCAATGACTTGCCCAGAGACATTTCAGCATGTGACTGTTTGTGGAATCAAACCCCCAACTCTCCCATTAGAGGACGACTGCTCTAACCACTCAGCCACAGCTGCCTCACAATAAATGATTGGCCTGTACGGAGATCGAACCTGCAATCTTGCAGTTATTAGCACCATGCTCTAAACAACTGAGTAAACCAGCCAGATAGAGTCCTATCTCTAATGCCTCCTACCCACCGCACAACTGCAAACGCTCCTGCCGCCCCCTTTTGGCCGTTCGTCACGGTCCCACCTGTTTTAAGAAAGACGCGGCCGATGACACGCAGTGGGAGGAGCTTCTGTCTCCTTTTTCCGGTCTGGGGTTTGTTTTCTTCCGGTCTCGGAAAAATGGCGGACGTAGCCCGAAGAGTAGCTTTGTTTTATTTAATCAACAAAGCAGTAGAACGCAGACGCCGTGCACAACGACGATTCTGGATTCACCCCACAATACAGAGGCGTTATGAATTTGGTGAATTTCACCATCTGATCCAGGAGCTGCGCGCAGACGAGGAGCGCTTTCAGCAGTACTTCCGTCTCACGCGAGCCCAGTTTGACGACCTGCTGTCCCGCGTTGTAGGCCGCATCACCTACCAGGACACCAACTACAGGCGCGCAGTTTCAGCAGAAGAACGGTTGTCCATCTGTCTCAGGTTGGGATAATGTCAAACAACAATCATATAGATAAAATTCACCCGACAGGTGTTGCAGTATGGCACAGTATTTAGGTGACTCAGTACATGTATACATATGTATATGTACATACAGTATACACATTCCGAAATGCATTTATTACATCTGTAACTATATGTATGCATGTGTGTTTACATATACATATATATTAGCAACTATATACGTATATAGACTCATGTTTATATACATATATCATGACATATTTGGGTATACATGCATAAACATACAGAGATATACAAATATACTGTATAAATGTCTGCGCGTGTGTGTGTTTGTGTGTTAATATATATATCTATATATATATATATTTACATACATACATACATACATACACAAAGAAGCATGACTGAAAGTGTTAAATAGTTATGACTATATTGCTTTGTTTTGATTATGTTTTTTATTAATGCAGGTATCTAGCAACTGGGGACTCGTACAGGACCATCGCAGGGAGCTTCCGGGTGGGTGTTTCCACGGTTTCCAGGATCGTCCCGGATGTGGCTTCTGCTATCTGGGACTGCTTAGTGGATGAGTTCATGGCCGTGCCTGGAGAGGATGAGTGGAGGTCAATTTCAAAAGATTTTGAGGAGCGTTGGAACTTCCCTCAGTGCTGCGGTGCAGTGGATGGCAAGCACATCAGGGTGAAAGCACCCCCCAACTCAGGCTCCCTTTTTTTTAATTACAAGGGAACATACTCTATAGTTCTTCTCGCAGTGGTTGACGCGAAGTACAGGTTTCGCATCATCGATGTGGGGGGGTACGGCAGAACAAGTGACGGGGGGATCTTTGCCAACTCTGCTTTTGGCCAGGGTGTTGTTGGTGGCACATTAAACATGCCCCCTGACCAGTGCCTTCCTAACGCAGACCACAGAGGGCCACAGCCCTATGTCTTTGTTGCAGATGAGGCATTTCCACTGCGCCGGAATATGATGCGGCCTTTTCCTGGACGCGGTGGCCTTACCAGGGATCAACGTGTGTTCAATTACAGAATGTCACGCGCCCGTCTTGTTGTCGAGGATGCATTTGGTATCTGGTCTACCCAGTGGAGAATGTTTCAGCGCGAGCTGAGCATACCTGTCGCAGTAGTGGAGCAATGTGTCAAGGCCACCTGTCTTCTCCACAATTTCATGCGGGCGAGTGGACACACACCGCTACCATGTGGACCTCATGAACAGCTTCAAGGTGTTCCGAGAATGGGAGCAAACTTTGGGTCCAGAGAAGCAACCAATACCAGAGATGCTTTTATGGCGTACTTTAACACAGAGGGAGCGGTGTCTTGGCAGCAGACTGAATAGTCTTGTCCTGTAGGTCAGGACTAACGTCTGTTTAGGAGCCACACACAAACCTAAGTAGCATGGACACAATTTAACATGCTTGTTTACATTGTACGTTATTATGTGCATGTTCTTTTTGCATAAAACGTTTTACCTCTGAAGTGCCTTGTTTATCTGAGAAGTCACACATGATATATGTTTGTAAATGCAGAAATGAGTGATTAAAAGCAACACCCCAAAAACTCTCTTTTCCTTGGCTTGCTGCAATTATTTTAAGAAATGTATGTTTGTCTACATAACAATTTTCTGTACAGCTCACATTTGTCGTTCTAATTAAGTAAAATAACGTATAGTTACATTAAGTTGAATAAGAGTATGTCAAGCTGTTAAATGAAAGATAGTATCATTCCTAATAATGATAATTATTGATTATAATTGTGTGTTGTAGCTATTCAATGAAGTGTCCTTCACTCAAATCAGGATGGCATTTTTTCCATTGTTCCAATAAGAAATTTCTTCCAAAGGTCTCAATTAAAGCTGTATGGCTATGTGTCAACAGCCAACTGCAGTGATCACTCCCTGTTCATAATTCATTTGTTACTTCCTACATAATGTATGTGTTAATATTACATCAAAGCAATTTACAAATTCCAACATTCCTCTAATTTCAAAGTTCAAATTGCCGATCTGAAGAAGGAAAGAAACTTATATTTAGTATTTAAAGATTTAATAGAAAAAAAAATAAAGTAAAATAAAAAAGTACAGAAGCATAAATGGAAAGTGGAATATGTACCAAAAAATAACAAAGAAATTCATTTATGAAACACACATCACTTCACACGTCATCGTCGGTGCCGGTTGAGTCATGTGAGATGTTCTGAAGGTCTAACGTCACCTCCATGTTCTCTATTATCAACTGGTGGATTTTGAATTTTAAAATGTCCCTATTCCTTTCTGGCACCTTCATTATTAGGGGAACAAGAGATGCAAAGAAACTGTGCTCTGCTGTCGGTGGTGTTTGGGAAGACAAGATGTTGATCAGGCTCCTCTCAAAGTGGGTGGGTTGTGGAGTACTCATGGTTCGCTGTCTCTTCCGATGTGGTCGTGCTAGACAGAATACGAATAATTAGGTTTTTGATATGCAAGGATGTGCACGAGTACGCACACATAAAGTACCTGACTGTGTGAATTTCAATGCTTGAATACACACCGGATGTGACAGCAGATGAAGGTCCAGCTGATGGTCCTGCAGGTGAACGTGCCGCTGATGAAGTTCCACCCGCTGATGGTCCTGCAGGTGAAGGTGCCGCTGATGAAGGTCCAGCTGATGGTCCTGCAGGTGAAGGTGGCACAGATGAAGGTCCACGAGATGACGGTCCAACCTCCTCTGAAGACGTAGTGGAGGATAGTTCCACTGTTGATTCACACAAAGCAGAATCTGTGCATGTAATGACAATTTGTAAACAATTCAGTAATGAGAGTAGGGCAGAGATGACTCTATACTGACCACTTGCAGACAGCGGCGATTCATCATCCACAGCTGTTTCTTCAGAGGCAGCAGCATGCTCATCCTGCTCCTGCTGGTCCTCCTCGCATGTCGTCTGCATGTTTCCGCATGTTTGTCGCGGTGTCACATAGGGTCTCAGGAAGGAGAGCACAGCCATGTATTTCCATTTCGGAGATGTCCTTCCTCCAGCGCCGCTCCTCTGAGTGTCCCTCTCCTTCCGTACTTCCTTTGCGTAGGTGTCGCGCAGCGACTTCCATCTTTTACGGCATACATCCTCTGTGGAAGAGCATTACAAATGTCTGTTAAACACACTACTTTTAGCACATATAGAGCTACTTTTCTGTTTTGTATATGTTAACTACTACTTCTACCACTACTGTATATAATTTGCTGCTTCGGACGGCTTTA
The DNA here is from genome assembly GCA_038048925.1 of Garcialebias charrua. NCBI lineage: Eukaryota > Metazoa > Chordata > Actinopteri > Cyprinodontiformes > Rivulidae > Garcialebias > Garcialebias charrua. The sequence continues at coordinate 16,728 of JBBPBX010037892.1, read as the reverse complement.
ACGTATTTTAATACATTACATGTCATGTTATGTTTTAATTTTGTTAGAGGTAATTTTTGGTTCTGTTTTTTATGTTTTATCTGCTGCTTATCCAAAATCAGCACCTCTTNCTCTGTGGAAGAGCATTACAAATGTCTGTTAAACACACTACTTTTAGCACATATAGAGCTACTTTTCTGTTTTGTATATGTTAACTACTACTTCTACCACTACTGTATATAATTTGCTGCTTCGGACGGCTTTAACGTATTTTAATACATTACATGTCATGTTATGTTTTAATTTTGTTAGAGGTAATTTTTGGTTCTGTTTTTTATGTTTTATCTACTGCTTATCCAAAATCAGCACCTCTTTAGCTGTAATATTTTCCTTATTTTAGAACCTATTCTGTACTTAACACATTACAATTCCTGTTTTGTTTTAATGTTGTTTGAGCTAATTTTAGCCTCTGTTTTTTATGTTTTATCTGCTGTTTATCCAAAATCAGCACCTCTTTAGCTGTAATATTTTCCTTTTTTTAGAACCTATTCTGTACTTAACACATTACAATTCCTGTTTTGTTTTAATGTTGTTTGAGCTAATTTTAGCCTCTGTTTTTTATGTTTTATCTGCTGTTTATCCAAATTCAGCTTTTGCACCTCTTTTGCTGTAAGGTTTACCTATTTTTGGCAGCTATTCTATACTTGGATGTATCGATTTAGCTGGTGTTTTGCTGCAGGGCAACATTGAAACATTGAAAAAAATTGTGGAAACTTACCTGACTGCCCGACCTCGGCTGAAACTTTCTTCCAGGCAATGTCCTTCAAGCTCCTGTCTCTATACTGTAAACAGGACTGATCATATATAATGGGTTCTGCACAAACGGCAACAATGAGTTTCTCCTCCATGTTTAGGCGCGAATATGAAGCAGTGTTTATCGTCCGTTCTTTAACACGTCACGCGGTGCCCGCCCACCTACCTCCGTCCGGTGGTGATTGCGTCATCACAAAGCTAGTCCTGATTGGTTGCCGCGATGCGTCGAGCCACCAGAGATCAACATTTGGGACGTCGGCGGCTCGACGGCTAGGTTACTTTGGACGCGCGCGTGCCCGCGAAGGCTGCCGCCGCGCCGCTTCGATCAATCCAATCGCGCCGCTTCCTGGTTCCCCGTGACTCGACGCCTCTCCTCAATAGACTTTGAATGTAAACCGGGATAAACCGGCCGCTTCAGCCGCCCGACGCCGGGGGCGGTGGGTAGGAGGCATGAAGGTTGAATGAATGAACAACAACAACAACAACAACAACAATAATTATATTCTTCAAATAAATAATATACAGTATATATAATTTGTAAAAAAAAAAAGAAAAAAAGAATTGAGGAAATGCATTAAAATGTTATTAAAAAACAACATTCTTAATAAATCAATTGTCTAATGCAAATTTATAGTCCTAAAAGTTTAACTCTGTGAACCAGGTCCAGATAACGTCCAAAACTGACGTTCATACGACGTACAAATGCGGTACGGTCAGCTGGACGCCTTGTTACAAGTTCTGGAAGTTCTAGCTCATTTAAAGGCAACATACAGGTTTCATTAATGCTCAACAGATCTTAAGCTTTATTTTATTTTGTTGTTTTGGGAAACTACACCTGCACTTTATTTTTTCTGGTGGATTTTGTTGATCTTTATTTTGTGTAGACTTTTTCAATCTAATATATATATATATATATATATATATATACAGTGGTGTAGTCTACGTGATACGCAGGTATACGCCGTATACCCACTAGAAAAGCTTGGGGATTTCCGTATAACCACTTAAATGTGCCCAATGATACGTAACGTGACAACAAACACGCGTTGCATAAAGATAGATTATGTTCGCTGCTCATAAAGGCTGCGCTTTGGTCCGCAGGCTGGAGCGCGCGCGCTGCGCGTGCACTGTGCCGTGCGGCGAAATGCATTCAGGACACTTCACTGCGCCACGCGTCTCGCGGTTGCCATGGTTTCGTGTTCCTCTGTTGTACGTGAGGCTCACAGCCATTGGCTGAGCTGAGCTCACTACCATAGTTCTCTGCTCTGTGATTGGTTTCTTAAGAAGCTCCTTTATGATTGGCTGCTCGGGATGCAGCCGGGCAACAGACACGGTGTGGTAGAGCCAGAGCCATATAAAGTGAAGTCTATATATACGGCTCTGGGTAGAGCATTTTCGCTAACGACGACAGACTCAAAATGAAAAGGAAACAAGCTACACTTTTTGAATGTTTTTATAAACCAGCTGAACCCGAAGCTACAGAGACAACATTAGAAGAACCTACCAGTTCGACGGCCGAAACCAGCCATAATGAGGTTGATATCTGCATTTCCCCAGGTAAGTGTCGGCTAGTACAAGTTAGCTGAAGCTAGCTCAAGCAGCAAGTAACTGCATGTTTTTATCGACCTTTTCTGATGCCAAACTCCAAAATGCGCATCAAGAAACCTTGATGGAAACACGGTTACTGTCCAGAATTTTACAGTAACATTTCATATAAATAAATATGTGAATATAAAAATGATTTGTTTGTGACAAAGTCTGTCACTCCAATAATCAACAAAATGCTATGCTTTTTACTCTGTTTTAAAACTCCTTGTTTCATTTTTAGATCCAAATTGGCCAGCCTTGTGGAGTGAAAGTCAGGACATCCCTGGTTGGAATGGAGGAACAAAAAATTTGGTAAATATAAAAAGATATGGGAACCAATTTGTATATAAGGTTTAATTGATATATTTCCAACATTAACATATTATGACTTGATAATTTTAAAATAGTCTGATAATCATATCTTTCAAAAGTTTAGTACAGTATATTACATGAGAAATTATATATATGTGTGTGTGTGTGTGTGTGTGTGATCATTTCATTTTCACGTTTTAGTTGGTCATAATGCAAAAGTGTATGCAAATAATAATGAAAGGTAATAATGAATGTAATTGTCGACACATGCTTACAGTCTAGTGAATCAGTAGATTCTAGTATTATTACTGGTATCAGGAAATATTAAAAAATATACAAATATGACAATTTTTATTTACTTCCTGCAGGATGTGCTGTTTGCAGTACCATAACGTCAACTGGTGTCCTGACTGAAAAGAGGGTCTCCATATCGGAGGAGTGGGCCTCCTTCAAGATCCAGTCATCAGGCTCAGGTTTGTTGTGCATTTATTAAAATGTAAGCATCACAGACATTTTGCAATGTTAAATATGCTTAAAATTCAAAATAAATTGTCAATTACATTGCACTACATTGCATTTTTGTCTCTAAATGTCCTGATTCATCTCAGTAATCTAGGTAGAAAAAGGAAAAATTAAGTACCGGTAGGTCCTCCGGACAGGTTTTTGTCTCTGAGCACAGTATACCCACTACAAAAATGTAGACTACACCACTGTATATATATATACATTTACAGTACTTGGAGACTGAATACTTTACTAAATAAATTAATTTCAGTAAAATTACCCGTTGTTGTTTAAAAAAATAATTATATTACTGCAAAGCAACATGTTAAGTTAATTTTGTCAAATAAATAACTGATTTCTTTCTTTTTTTATTTGGGTTGTATCACGAAATTTATTGTTATCGTCAGGATGCTCTGAAATATTACGATATAATATTTGAGCCATATCGCCCACCCCTAATGTGAAGGTTATTCTCCTTGCACCAGCTCTCTAGGTGTTCCAACTCCTGCTTGTAGCTGGACTCATCATAGTTTGTGATGCATCCCACCATAGCTGTATCAGCTGCAAACTTTATGACAGCCTGGATGGGTAGTTGCACAATCATATGTGAGCACAGTGAACAGGAGAGGGCTCAACACACATCCTTGAGGAGAGCCAGTGCTGAAGGTTATGGTGGAAGAGGAGAAGTTGTGGATCATCACTGACTTAGGTCTGTTTGTTAAGAAGTCAAGGAACCAGTTTCAAATGGAGGGGCTTAATAATAATAATAATAATAATAATAATAATAATGAATTCAATTTATAACGCACTTTTCATTAATGAAAATCTCAAAGTGCTACAAGGTGCAACAGAATTAAATGTCAATAAAACAAATAATAAAACAATTAAAATCAATAACAGTATCAGCTAAGATCAGAAGTAGAATCATGAGGAGGTAGAGTATGCTCGGTTGAAAAGAAAGTTCTTCAAGCCGCTCTTAAAGTCAACCACAGACTGGGCTTAGTCCTAGTGTGAGTAAGTTGTCCATCAGGGTTTGGGGGATCATGATTTTGAAGGCAGATGTGAAGTCCACAAAGAGCATACGGGCATATGAGTCCTTCTGTTCCAGGTGGGTGAGAGCAGTGTGGACCACAGAGGAGATGGCATCCTCTGTTGATTGGTTCTCACAGTATGCATACTGGTGAGGGTCCTCGTTGATGTTGATGGTTGATTTGATGTGGGTCATGACCAGTTTTTCGAAGCATTTAGCGACTATCGGGTGAGGGCCACTGGCCAATAGTCATTCAGACCAGTCACTGTAGAGCTTTTTTGGACTGGGATGATGGTGGTGTGGTCTTCAGGCAGACGGGAACTGTCTACAGGGTATGAGGTGTTAAAGATATTGGCCAGCACCTCGCAGAGCTGATCAGCACTTTCAACACTTTCCCAACACTTTTTTTTTGGATTATGGTATTTTGACAAATTGGGGTTAGGATTTCCAACTAAACGCAGTGATAGGACCACCAAACTCACATATCTTGTTCTCCATAACCCCCTGACTGCATTTTGTGAGATTTGTGTCTGTCCTACGTTTTCCCCATGAATTATGGGTATTTGTATTTTGACAAATTGGGGTTAGGATTTCCAACTAAACGCAGTGATAGGACCACCAAACTTACAGATCTTGTTCTCCATAACCCCCTAACCGCATTTTGTGAGATTCGTGTCTGTCATATGTTTTCCCTATGAATTATGGGTATTTGTATTTTGACAAATTGGGGTTAGGATTTCCAACTAAACGCAGTGATAGGACCATCAAACTCACAGATCTTGTTTTCCATAACCCCCTGACCGTATTTTGTGAGATTCGTGTCTGTCCTACCTTTTTCCTATGAATTATGGGTATTTGTATTTTGACAAATTGGGGTTAATGAGTTTAACAGCCTCAGGGTAGGAGCTGTTCCCTAGCCTAACGGTTCTGCACATAATGCAACTCAATCTTCTGTCTGAGGGGAATGGGGCAAAAAGTGTGTGTTGGGTGAGTGGGGTCCTTCATGATAAGATTCGTGTCTGTCCTACGTTTTACCTATGAATTATGGGTATTTGTATTCTGACAAATTGGGGTTAGGATTTCCAACTAAATGCAGTCATCTTCACCAGCAAATATAGTTAGCACACATGGGCTTCCCCTACTGTGACCATTATACTAAAACCACATGGGTCCCATATAATTATGCTGATTTCTGTCCCATTCACAGTTAGCCCACATAAAAATGTACTGGGCCCTATATATCCATGCCCAGGTTGAACTCATGTAAGGTGATCCCACATTTATACCACCTGGGATAAATACAGTTAGCCCACATGGGCTTCCCGTGCTGGGCCCATTATACCAAAACCACATGGGTCCCATATAATATTGCCAATTTCTGTCCCATTCCCAGTTAGCCCTAGCCTGGCCCTCGCCTTCCTGCACAGCTCCGCTAAATTCTCATTTCCCTTCACTGCACAGTCTGGGACTTCTCTCATAGACAACGATTTCTCCGGTAGATTTTTGACCTGACCAATCAGAGAACAGAAGGGGCGGAGTTTTTTGGCCCCTAACCCACGTCCCCACCTGTTCCAGTGCAGCCAACGAGCATTCGCATGTTCTCATTCAAAGCGATGCAGGACTGTTTTATATGTGACACAAATTTATTAATTTCCCCTTCTTAATCCCTTATCTGGAGTTTTCTTTTGTTTTTTTCCCCCCAAAAGTCAAGTAATCGCTCCCTCCTCCTTCTCCTCCTCACCCTCCGCTGAATGAAATGAACAAGGAAATGCCTCAGGTTGTCACGAGAGAATTAAAGTCAGGTTTTACGTTGCTACCCGAGTCCCATCAGATTTCCTGGTCTTCTGGTGTGTTGGACCAGCGATCCATGGTTTTATTTTATTTTATTAGGACGTTTTATTAACATATAAACACAGGGAGTGGTGGCGCAGAGGTTAAGAAGGTGCGCTTGTGATCGGAAGGTCGCCGGTTCAAGCCCCGGTACCGACAACATCAAAGATGTGGGTGGGATAAGTGAAGCGGTCACACTTGTCTCCACACTTGTCTCCACCCTCATCTGCCCCACTCTGGGCCCTTGAGCAAGGCCCTTAACCCACACCATCTGCTCCCCCGGGAACCCTAGATATCAGCTCTCTGCTCCACACAGAGGGCTGTGGTTGCTCGGTGGTCTGTGGTTGTGTCAGGAAGGGCATCCGGCGTAAAAACAACTGCCAAATCTTCGTGCGACTAGATCGCTGTGGTGACCCCTAACGCAGGGAAAAAGCCGAAAGAAGAAAAAAAAAAAAAAATTAACATATAAACACAATATGCAACGGAGCAAGAGAAAATTCAGCAGGAGGCGGAGCTAAAGTCAAGTTCAGCAGACCACAGGGAAGCAGCCATCAGCAGAGGCCACGCCTCCAGAAAGAATTGGTTGTCAATGGAGTAAGTCCAGACCCTTGTCTGAAGCGAAGTGAAGGACAAGGGTCTGGTTTTAACCAGGCTAAGTTAGCCCACATAAAAATGTATTGGGCCCTATATATCCATGCCCAGGTTGAACCCATGTAAGGTGATCCCACATTTATACCACTTGGGATAAATACAGTTAGCCCACATGGGCTTCCCATGCTGGGCCCATTATACTAAAACCACATGGGTCCCATATAATAATGCCCATTTATGTCCCATTCCCAGTTAGCCCACATACAATTGAACTGGGGCCTGTATATCTATGCCCAGGTTCAACCCATGTAAGGTCAGCCCACACATCCCAATTGGGGTAAATACAGTTAGCCCACATAGGCTTACCATGCTGGCCCCGTTATACCAAAACCACATGGGTCCCATATAATATTGCCCATGTAATGGACCTACCCAGGGTCAAACTAAGGTTTTTGAACTGTCCAGTCATGACCTTTACTGACCTTTCAGTAAAGCAAGACATTTACTACAAAATCATTCATTTAGCTGTAATCTGATAAATATAGTCACCAAAAGAGACTATTTCTATCTTTGATTTTAGGCTGATGTGATCAAAAGAATAACTTTTGTCATTTTCATGATGTGTGCTTTTAAGCTGTGTTATTCTGTAAGAGTTTAAACTGTGTTCACTGCTGGGTTAAAGGTGAAGTCTCGGGTCACAGAGACCGGACGGTTTTGTTTAGAAACTCAGAGGACAGTAATCCGTTGTTTTTCATGAAAGGGCTCCAGCTTGCTGTGCCTTTCCTAAACAAATCTCTCTCTGCTGCTGGCTGTAACCTTGGGTCTGATAAGGCAAGTGAACTCCTCTCTAAGGCTTTTTAAGTTCTAACTGTGCGGAAACGCTTCAGAGTTTCTGGGAGCTTCGAAAGATGATGTGAACTTTCCAAAGAGCTGAATGACCACCAGTCACGCGCTAAGGACTCGTCATCCAGCTGGGACTGATAACATGTTGTTATGGGTCCACTTCGAACGAGCGTAAGCTCAAAAACTTTGTTTATTCCTTCCTGGAATAAGTTTATCTTGAAGTCAGAGGCCTGAAGCTGACATATTCTCTGATGACCAAGCGAAAACCAGGAGACGTTGGAAACGTAAACCAGAACCCTGCTTGAAGGTATTGTACTGGTTCCCACAAGGACCCGTGCATCTGAAAAGCTACAAGGTCTTCCCTCTTACCGGGCTGTCGTCAAAAGGTAAAGAGCTGTTTACAAAACGTACCTGGATTTTAGCAGAAGTCGGATGAGAAGTGTCACTCTGGTATCATGCTCACGATAATTTCTTCTTAAATCTTTCCTCCTACTCTTTCCCCTCCCAATCTAAGCTGGAAACTATAATTAAGCTGAAGAGCCCACAGACTAAATATGTTAACATCCAATATTGAAGTCTGTTGTGTTAAATTTAAGTGTGCTGACGTATTAATTTGAAAGAAAGTGAAATCATGTCAATCAAGTGTAATGGTGTTAATTTAGTTGATTCATTTTAAATAAATGATAGTGTCTCTTTGACATATCAAACTAAGTTAACGTCTTTGTCACTTAATGGCTTTGTGTATTTATCCATCATAAAGATCACAGAAATATTGGGTAAACTGAAAAAGAACAGAATCCGTGAATTTACTATTCAATCTGAATAAGTAAATTAATTAAGGTAAAGAGGTCAGTATTAATATTGACCTCCTCATAACCCCTTACATCTGGTGGCCTCGTACGTGGTTCTGAAAGTTTATTGATATCTGTGGTCTCTCATGAACTGTAACGTCATGTTTGCATAAGAGGATCCAAGTTTTAAACTCTGAGGATAATGATTTTGGCTGGAAGTGTTCAAAGCAGGCAGATTCTGCATGTTTTTATCATTTGAAGCTGTGAGATTATTATCGTTTCAACTCTGTTAGACGCTGTTGGAAGCATTCAGGTGAAGTTTTGTCAGCCGTGGTCTGTGGGGGTTCTGGTCCTGTTCGGTCCAGTTCACGCAGACTCCTGTACAAAGCTTTGTTTGACCGCCGAGTCAAAAGCCTGAAAGCTGTAATTTAACATCTACAAGATTGCTGTTGTGGTATTTTACATGTTAGAGCAGGTCATAGAAGCATATAACTGTTAGAACGCTGTCGGATAGTGGTTCTGTTCAGACCCGATTTCTGCTCCATGAAAAAGTGGACCGGAACCGACCTTGACGCGCTCCGAGAGAGTCCGTGTTTGTTCAACAGCTGCAGTGCTGGGTTACTAAGCGTAGCTTAGTTGTGCCTATTTTAAATGTGATTGCCACGTTTCAGAATTTTGGGAAGTTATTTTGTAGCGTTTGAGTTGTTTTAAGAGTCTATAAAGTTGTGGTCTGCTGTGCAAGCTAATGTTAAAAAGACGTGTCCGCATGTCTGTTTATGAGCTGTGATTGGATTAACGAGTGCTGTGAACTGTCAATCACTCTCGTAGCGAACGCTGATTCGCTGATTTGGGAACGCACGCTGTTACGAACAACCCACTTTATCGTCATTTCCGGCACTGCATTGGTCGAAGGTAGTAGAACTACATTCACCATGGTTGCTTGGGAAAAGGACTACAAGCGCTGTGATTGATTGGATAACGTCACGTATCTGTTTAGCGAGCTCCGCCTCGCTCAACGGAAGCTGGTGACGCGCTGCGTCGACCCGCCTACTTGTGTCGTCATTTCCAGGTGCACCTTCGGGTGACAAGCAGTTCACGCACTGACAGGACAAACGGAGATTTCACTAAAAGTTTAAAAAACTCAATTTAAGCCATCTAAACTGTCTAACAACATAAATTTGTCTCTGACAAGACCGCAGTTCGAGCGTTTATCACGAACACACTAGAAACTAACTCTAAAAGGTAGTTTTAGTTTAAATACTGAATGAAAAATTTAGTCTCCTCGTGATAACAAACATTAAGACTCGAAGCTGCCCCCTGTTGGTTAAAAGACGTTGACAGATGAGTTTTCTCAAAAACATCATAAAAAAGTCAGCATTTTTATGGTGAAATTACCAGCTTAAATTGTTCTGTACACTAACAGAAAATCCTGTTTATTTTAAATAAAAATTTTAGAATAACAGAGGTACAGACAAACAATTGATGCTTATTTTAAATACTGAAGAGATTTAAAATAACTCTAAAAAAAAAAAAAAAATTTTTTTTTAGAATAACACCCACATGTACCAGTTTGTTGATTTTTACAGACTCAAAACAAATATGGATACACAATCAGATGACGTTGTACCATCCTCATCCTTGAAGGATGCTGAAGGAGAGCTGACTCCAGCGCAGGAGGAGGAGAAAATCCCAGCGCAGGTGGATTCAGACTCTGAGTCAGTAGACACAGATTGTGTTGATGAGGCCTTAAAACTGCTAACAAAACCCCTCGTAAAGTATGGTGAGGAGGTAGCAGCAATGGACAACTCGACTCTGGACACAGAGTTAGAAAGTCTAGCAACAGGTATAATCAAAAAAGAAGGTAAAAAGCTCAGCGCCGACCGTTTACCCAAATTGGCCCTTCTGTTGAAGGCCAGACTGGACCGTGAACTGGGGAAGAGCGACGACCTTGAGGTGGAACTGGCTGCTGAGAAAAATAAACACCAAGGTACCACTTTAGACTTTGTGTCGTACAAGAAAACGAAAAATACAGAGATTGAGAGTTTAAAAACTGATATACAGTCGCAAACAAAATCATATGAAGAAAGCATTCGTTCCAGAGGACAAAAATATGACGAGTCTGTGAGAGAGAATGAAAGATTACAACAACAGGTACAATCGCTGTCTAAAGCACTACAAGAGAGCACGGGACAAAGACAAGAAGCTCACAACCTGTGCACAATGTTGAAAGTTGAGTATGATAAATTAAAAGAACAACTAAAAGAGAGCACTCAATTCGAGGAACATAAAAAACTCAGTGAACAGTGCGCAACGCTGCAAACTGAAGTTGATCGTTTACGTAGAGAATTGACTGAAAGTAAGGTGGAACTGACCTTAACTAAAGAAAACCTTTTTAAAGAAAGGGAAAGGTGGGTGGATGTTGTGGCAAAGCAGTCTCAAGGCTTCCCACCCCCAACCCCAACACCTCCACCCGGTGATGCAGAACAGCTCATCGTACCTGTTAAGACCCGCCAGTCGGAGCAGGGATTTGCGTACTCAACAACAACACCTGCACAGGGATCACAGGTAAATGGGAATAACGATGGTTCTCAACTTTCTATTCCAATACCTGAACTCCAAAAGCTTTCAAGATACATTCAACACTTTGATCCGGGGCCGTTGGGTTCAATCCACACAAAGGCCTACCTAGACTCTCTTGACTTCCAGCTGGGTAATTTTCCAAATGCTACTGCTGCTGATAAAATTGCGCTGATCAGGCTCACTGCAGACTGGAACGTATATGCCTTCATTGTTCGCCAACCAGACGCCATAAAAAAAGATTACAAACTTTTGCGTGATACACTTATACAAGAGTTCACTCCAAACATGGGGCCTGGTGGCTATCCAGATGCCGAGAAGGTCGTGCAAGGTAAAAACGAACATCCACAGGCATATTACCAGAGAATGTTCCAAGCTTTCTTTGGTAATCGCAATGAACCGGGCATGGAGGACGAGGTAGGTTTTAAATACCTTTTCGGAAAAAACCTCCACCCTGTTGTAAAACAGTCGGTACAAGTGATGGCTAATTTCAGAGAAAAAACCATCAAGGAAATGAAACAGTGTGCCATAAATGTTTTCGAGGCCCACATGGAATGCAGAACACCCGTAGAGGTGTTCGCAAGTGCGAAGGACGAATCCCAATCGCTGGAGCTGGAAGGGACGCGTGCATCAGCTCCCTATCCTATAAAAGGCGAGAAGAAACAGATCTTTCAACCTGACAAACCACAAAGTGGAGGTGCCCGCTGGAAAAAGAACCCAAAGTGGTTCAAGCCAAACACAGAGGGTGAACAGAAAGATCAAAAGGGGGGTGCACGTCCGAAGAGTAAAGATTATGGGTACGGAGGTAACCCATATAACCAAGGGTGGTCCCAACAGGAACCCCCGTACCAAGGGTGGTCCCAGAGGGGACCCTCGAAACCAGGATGGTCCCGGAAGGGACGCCCGAGCCGTGGACCTGCTCCTCCTGCACCTCAGAAGGAACAATCTGAGATCAGACAACAGTCTCAAAAGGCAGAGAAAAAGGGCCCTAAACCTTTGACTGCAGAAGATTCAGAGATACTACGTCTGATGGTTGAGAATTTCAAAAAAACAAACAAGGATAACCAGCCTGGGGTAATGTGCAGCACAGTCGTTGACAAACACTCAGAGCACTCAATTAACAACAATGCCACAATTGCTGACGGTCACCAAGATACCGATGGTCAGGATGCTGACAATCAGGGTAATGACAGTCAAATCATTGACAGTCCAGAATGTGACAGTCAACAAAACGTTGACTGTAACCATGACTTCGTTGTTACGGAGTCCGAGGACCCCTCGTCAGGAAAAAGGGGGGAATGCTCACTCACCGTTGATAGTGGCTCGCCACGAACTGAACAGTCAGACCCGTGTGTGTCTGCACTACCAGTACTGATAAATGAAGTTCACACAGTCAGGGGTGGACGTGATAAACGTCGGAGAAAACCTGATAGGTTCCTGTGTAACATTATCAGAAAGGGGCCCGCTAGGAAAGCTTACCTGTCCATCACGTTGGAAGGGGTCCTCACAAAAGAGGCCCTCTTGGATGGTGGGGCTGACATAACCATTGTGTCACCCACACTGTTGGAAGAGCTACGGCTGGCTGCTAACGGTGTTGACAGGGAAATACCCCTCAGAGAATGTGCTATAGTTTTGCAGGGTCTCTCGGAGACGAGTACAACCCTGACAGCTATAGCCATGGTTCACATGCAGATTGGTGAAACGACGCTATACCACCCGGTACACGTGTCCACCGTGGACTCATTCCCATTTTTGGTTGGCCAAGACTTTATAAACCGCTTCGACGCGATTATAGATTATGGCGATCAGACAATGTGGACCAGAGTGAGTCAACCACTGCCGATCGATATGCCTATACAGGGTAACACTGACCGTCTAACGGCAGGCACCGCGGAAGGCAAAAGGGAATGCTCAGACGAGAGCACAATCCCTGTAGGTGAACCTTCGACTACAGGTGAGGCTGTAGAGGCCCAACAAGAGAGCCCCCTCTGCGAGCTGAAACAGTTGGCACTCACCGAACACTACCTACCACAGGTAGTCAAAGGTGTTGAGATCCAAGGATCCCACACCGATGATGCTGTTCTGTCCCCTTGGACGGAGAAATCAGCGATCAGCCAAGCTTTCTTTGGAACCTTGGTTAAGAAACAGTTGGGTCTAGGTCTGAACAAAAAGGCTTTCCGCTTTTCGTTAGACCCCAACGATAAACAGGCATAGGCGTAACTTCCTGAAGGACTGGTGGGGACAAATCCCCACCAATGCTGACCTCTAGTGGACAGTCCCCACCAATATTTTGTTCACATATTTTACTTTTTATTTTATTTTATTGAACATTTAACCCTAACCCTCTGATTAAAACCCCATTCATGCCGCTACTCAGAAAGAAAAGAAAAAAGTTATCTCCGTTTCACACCGTCAACGAACCCCAAAAAAACAACAACAACAACAACTGCCGAACAGCTGCTCTGTCCAGCAGTGGCTCTGTATTTAGTTAGTACGCACTGCGCAGTTTGCAAGACTCCCATGGCGTGCAGAGGAGCTGTCTGATCACCCTACACGGCAAAATACGACCAAAAAGTAAGTCATTAAATAGTTTTGGTGCACAGTACTCATGGTGTTATTGTGTTTACAGTGTGCATGCATTTCCTGAACGTAAGTAAATCGTTTTGATGACGTTTTGCGTGTAATATGTGCGCGACTTCAGGAGGAGCGAAAACTACGTTTGTTTATGTGTGAACAGTGTGCGCGAAGTTAGTCTGAGCTTTGTGAATTTAATTTAAACAAAACAGTATTATCATCCTGCTGCAGACGGAGGAGGGATGGAGGACGAGTTTAAGAAGTGGCTGCAGATACTTCTACTAGCATATTTAGCTCCATCTACTAGCAACTCACGGTGAATCAATAAACAAGCTGAAAACAATCTGAAAAGCTCTGAAACAGGTGGAGCATGTTCTTATTTATCTTGAAGCAGACACAGAGCTAAAGCCTTAAAGTCCTCCATCACTGAGTCTGCCTGTTAGTTTCAACATCAGGTGTACCAGCACGTTCATGCTGCAGGGCAAGACAGGTCATGCTGCCATGCTGCTGCAATACTGTGAAATAAATGCTGATAATTGTTTTATTTTTATTAATTACTGTAATTGCATTTGTAATGATAGTGTGCACCTACTATTTTTAGTTTGGAGCAAGCCTGGATAGATTGTTGTACTCAGTGCAGCTCCTACGGATTAAATGTCCTCTAAATAGCTTCATTTCATTTTCAGAGTTTCTATCGGCCAAATTGTGACATCATATGCTTAGAAGATTCTTCCCAATGAGCAAAGTGGATTCTACACAACACATCAAGAGCACTGTATGAAGCTAGGGAGAAAATAACAATCTTAATTGTTGTTGTTTTTTACAAACCAGATCCAAAAAAGTTGGGACACTAAACAAATAGTGAATAAAAACTGAATGCAATGATGTGGAGGTGCCAACATCTAATATTTTATTCAGAATAGAACACAAATCACAGATCAAAAGTTTAAACTGAGAGAATGTATCATTTTAAGAGAAAAATATGTTTTTTCAAAATTTCATGGCATCAACAAATCCAAAAAAAGTTGGGACAAGTCCATTTTTACCATTGTGTGCCATCCCCCCTTCTTCTTACAACACTCAACAGACGTCTGGGGACAGAGGAGACCAGTTTCTCAAGTTTAGAAATAGGAATGCTCTCCCATTCATGTCTAATACAGCCTCTAACTGTTCAATCGTCTTGGGCCTTCTTTGTTGCACCTTCCTCTTTATGATGCGCCAAATGTTCTCTATAGGTGAAAGATCTGGACTGCAGGCTGGACATTTCAGTACCGGATCCTTCTCCTACGTAGCCATGATGTTGTGATTGCTGCAGAATGTGGTCTGGCATTATCTTGTTGAAAAATGCAGGGTCTTCCCTGAAAGAGATGACGTCTAGATGGAGCATATTATGTTGTTCTAGAACCTAAACATAGTTCTCTGCATTACTGGTGCCTTTCCAGACGTGCAAGCTGCCCATGCCACAAGCACTCATGCAACCCCATACCATCAGTGATGCAGGCTTCTGAACGGAGAGTTGATAACAACTTGGGCTATCCTTGTCCTCTCTGGTCTGGATGACATGGCGTCCCAGTGTTCCATAAAGAACTTCAAATCGTGACTCATCTGACACAGAACAGTCTTCCATTTTGCCACACTCCATTTTAAATGACCCCTGGCCCAGTGAAAACGTCTGAGCTTGCTTAAAAATGGCTTCCTCTTTGCACTGTAGAGTTTCAGCTGCAACGGCGGATGGCACAGTGGATTGTGTTCACTGACAATGCTTTCTGGAAGTATTCCTGAGCCCATTCTGTTATTTCCTTGACAGTGGCATTCCTGTTTGAGGTGCAGTGACGTTTAAGGGCCCGGAGATCATGAGCATCCAGTAGAGTTTTACGGCCTTGACCCTTATGCACAGCGATTGTTCCAGATTCTCTGAATCTTTTGATGATGTTATGCACGGTTGATGATGATAACTTAAAAGTCTTTGCTATTTTACGCTGGGTAACACCATTCTGGTATTGCTGCACTATCTTTCTGCGCAACAATGGTGGAATTGGTGATCCTCTTACCATCTTGGCTTCTGAGAGACACTGACACTCTGAGAAGCTCTTTTTATACCCAATCATGTTGTCAATTGACCTAATTAGTGTTAATTGGTCTTCCAGCTGTTCGTTATATGCTCAATTTCCTTTTTCCAGCCACTTATTGCTACTTGTCCCAACTTTTTTGGGATTTGTTGACACTGAAATTTTGAATCAACATATTTTTCCTTTAAAATGTTACATTTACTCAGATTAAACTTTTGATCTGTCATCTATGTTCTATTACGAATAAAATATTGACATTTGCCATCTCCACATCATTGCATTCAGTTTTTTAGTGTCCCAACTTTTTTGGAATCCGGTTTGTAGTATTATTTTCATTCATTCATTCAACTTTTATCTTTATTATCTTGTAATGCACTTTGGACAATGCAAGTTGTTGCTGGAAGGTCCTATTTAAATAAAGTTTATTATTGTTATTCCTGTTAACAATGTCTTTCTGTATCGTGCCTTCTTACAAAGACCTTTTGTATAAAACTTGTGTGCTGATGTAATGAAAATGAAGGTGTTAATAACAATGTACAATGATCTGACAGGATAAATGCTAACTCAGGGAGTCATACAGCTGTTAAACTGCTACTCAGTGTCATACAGCTGTTGAACTGCTAGTAAGGGTGTCATACAACTGTTATTGTTATTACGACATACACAATTGAAAAAAGTACCGGTACTTTGTCCAAAAAAGCAGATGCAGCATTTTCGATTTCCGTCCCCACCAACTTTCAACACAAAGTTACGCCCTTGCAACCAGACGACATCTGCTTTGAATGCTCGTTTATTGCTCCTGCACCCAAACAGCAGAAAACAGCAATCAAAAACAGGCTTTTTCTCCTCACAGTTCCACAGCGCCTGCTCCCCCAAGAGTTTTCACAGAAAGAGCGAGAGGAATAACCCGTAATAAAATAAAAGTTACAATAATGAATCACAAAACCCAACAATGAACATAATACTCCTAAACAGTACATAAATAACAAAGAAAATAGTAATAATAAATAAAACAAAATAATTCCAGATCAAAAGCAACAAAACACATACCTGCACCCAAACAGCAGAAAACAGCAATCAAAAACAGGCTTTTTCTCCTCACAGTTCCACAGCGCCTGTTTTCATGAACAAATACAGTACTGTTTTCAGCACATGACAGCAGTGCTTCATGTGACATTTACTAGCTAACTATTTACACGGTTACAACACTATTAAACAACATTTAAGT
>JBBPBX010037891.1:9972-26607 GCA_038048925.1 Garcialebias charrua | reverse complement strand
TATACATACATATAAAATCTAAACAGGAAGTGTAAAATAAGGCGAAATCAGTGTACTAATGACCACAATATGCACGGTCCTTCTCATAAGAGATCAATTATTTTACAGTTTTTTTTAAATCAATGACTGAACGGTTTAAAATAAATTCATTTTATGAATGCAATAAAACAAACCTTAAAACCAACATCAGTCAGAGTGATTTTAAAGATCATTGTGCAAAGGTAATAATACAAAAAAAGAGAGATGATTGTAGTATTTTTATTTTATTTTATTCTGATAATCATCCAGTTTTTGCAAAGTTCATTTTAATTTTGCGTCTGCATTCTCACACTTACTGCTCAGATGCTGCAAATATTAAAAAAAGTTTTGTTAAAATGGGATGTTAAATATTTGGCCTTAATTCCCCAACTAATTAATTTACTAATACTAATTTGTATTTGTGATAAAGTAAAGGCAGCGATTAGGACCTCCAAGGTTTGTTGGGACTTTTGAATGCTTTCAAAATATAACATTTTGTATAGCAGCATAAATAATTTAAGGCTTGTTTGGAAAGTCATCTGTATGGAAGCACATTTCCGTCATGAAAGAAAAAATAAAAGCGCAACAGGAAGTTATAATTTTGAGTTTTAAAGTCATAATTTCAGGTTTTAAAGTCATAATTACGATAATAAAAGTCATCATTTTGAGTTTTAAAGTCATAATTATGAGAATAAAAGTCATAATTACGAGTTTTTAAGTCATAATTTTGACTTTTAAAGTCATAATTATGAGAATAAAAGTCACAATTTTGAGTTTTAAAGTCATAATTACGACTTTTCGAATTTAATTTTGAAGTTTGTCCCTTGCAGGACACCGTGACTCTACAGGGATGCAACTTCCTGTCATAGACCAGTAGTTTTCCTGCATAGCACATGACTTGTTCATTCATTGTATGTCTCTCTGCCTTTGTCAGTACTTTTAAATAAAGGTATGTAATGTATACATCTTTTCATCACCACTTTATATAGCATTTAGTATCGAAGCCCATTTCTGCTAAGAAATAAAACCCCAACAGGAAGTCATAACTGAGTTTTAAAGTCATAATTATGACTTTTATTCTCATAATTATGACTTTTTATTCTCATAATTATGACTTTAAAACTCAAAATTATGACTTTAAAACTCAAAACTATGGCTTTAAAACTCAAAATTATAACTTCCTGTTGGGCTTCTTTTTTTTTTTTTCATTCATGGCGGAAATGGGCTTCCATACACCTGTGAGGATTTTGGATAAAACTAGTGAAAAACCGGCATGTGCCCATTCATTAAAATGCTATGGAATCAAATTAGGTGGTACTGAAGACATGTTTAAGCTATTAAATGATTCAAACTAACTTTGAATCAGTGGCGGCACTACAGTGCTTGAAGCATGGATTCAGGTAAAGTATCATAACCACTGTGACAATTAAAAAATAAAAAATCTTTACATGGGCTGCCGTGCATTCACTTAGTTAATGAAGGAGGAGGGTGAAGACGTGCAACAAAAAGCAGAAGCGTTAAAGAAACCTGCACAGCTTTGCTGAACGTCCATCGAACAGTCACTTGTGTTTGGCAGCTGGACAGGTCACCTTGTCATTACTGGCCTTTCACAATCAAACACGCTTGCGCACAACTTTGTCTCTGCCCTCTTTAATGACGTCAGCACAGGCACGTTACATCAGCACAGTTACCTTCGCACCAGTTCTGCCTTCGATCCGTCAGACACACATTCAGGTATGAACCGTGCAGAAAGCCGCGGAGACGTTCAGTCAAAGTTCTGAAAACACATTTTATCCGTCGGCCCAAAAATAAATAATTTCTATCAAAGTTTGTATTGATTCAGCCCAGCTCCATCACAACTACGCTTTGACGTGGGTAAAAAACAGTTTCCACCAAGATGAGGTCAGACTCTAAACTGGATGTTGTACTCACCAAACTGTGCCTTGCTCAAGGACACACAGACCCTATAGTAATCCGGTTGTACAGCCCATTAGTGATTTCATTTTACTGTTTTCAAAGTGCGGCAGCACAGTGGCGCAACCGGTAGAGCTGCTGCCTCTCAGCAAGAAGGTTGCTGGTTCAAATCCCGGTCCGGGGGCCTTTCTGGGTGGAGCTTGCATGCTCTCTCCGTGCATGCGTGGGCTTTCTAACCCATTTCTAATAGTACTCCAGTTTCCTCCCACAGACCAAAAACATGTATAGGTGTGTTAGGCTTGTTGGTGAGAGTGAGGGAGTGGATGGTTGTTTGTCTCATTTGTCTCTGTGTGTCCCTGTGATGGACTGAAGACATGTCCGGGGTGTACCCCGCCCCTCGCAAAGTGATTGCTGGACATGAGCACGGGCAACCCCCGTGACCCAAAATGGAAGAAGCGGGTAAAAGATAACGGTAGTCCTCGACTTACAACGTTTCGCGGTTACGAACGCCCTCCCATTGAAAGGCATTGTTCGAGTTACGCGGTTTATGCGCCTTTACACCAAAAAAATACGGTACCGAAACTCAGTGGAAATTTACAGGAGGGAGGGGGGAGAGTAGTTTGACGCACTCAGTGGAAACTTACTGTTTGGACAGGCAGACCGGAGCAGAGGAGGTTAGGAGGGGCTAATATGCTAACAGACCTTACTGTAAAACTCTGGACCGCACGTGGAAAAGTACAGGAGAGACCTTATTGTTTGGAGCGGAGGTTTACGAGGCAGAGAGGCTCCAGCTGAGCAACGAGCTAACATGCTAACAGACCTTGCTGTAAATGCTGTGGACCACGTGAAGCTGCAGGAAGCTGCAGAGCTTGGAGGTGCACAAGCTAACATGCTAACAGACGGAGGAAGAATTCACCAGCTCCCAGTAAGAAATTAACTCTTTTTTTCCTTCATTATGGCTCCAAATGTACTGTATGTGTTTTTTGATAATTATGTAGGGTACTGTGTTAGGATAGGCTAAGTGCTTGGTAACTGTACAGTACCGTACATGTACGTGTATATGGGGCGGCCAGTGTGTACATTCCAACTTACGTCGAAATTCGAGTTACGAACGGGCGTAGGAACGGAACTCGTTCTTAAGTCGGGGACCACCTGTAATGGATGGATGCTTTAAAAGTCTAAAACCGACTCCTTTTTGCTATTTTTTAACTTAAATCGTCCACATTTTGTTTAGACGTGCCGTGTGGTTTTGCAGCCGGACAGAGTAGAGACCTCGGTGAGATATGAACCGATTTTCAAGTGTTTTTGTTGTTGTTGTCAGATTCATCCATTCTGGTGGCTCCCCATCCCTCCGTCCTATCTCACATCAACAAACAGAGCAGCAAGGTTGCCTCTCCGTCTATTTTTAGCTCCTGGGCTCTGCCAGTAATAAATAGCTCAGAGAAATGAAAGATGGTTATTGTGCAACTGATCCTGAATGAAACGGGCCCAGTTCACACAAGCTGAGACTGAGAGATGAGGAGGAGGAGGAGGAGGAAGGCTGCATCCAGCTCTGTGATGTGTTGAGTTATACCCACACCTGATTGGTGTGACATGATGGAGAGGGGCAGGGCTGCAGCAGCAGGGTTTACCTCAATGATAACAACTCCCCCCACACCCCCAGCTCGGTGTAGTCGGGCGTGACGAGGCTCAGAGGAGCCCGGTGACGTCAGAAGCTAAAAATAGATCTGCTTGACAGGAAAGAGGTGAACTAAGAGGCTAGCAGTGCTTACGTAGGTGCCCCCCTCTTCCTCCTCCTCATCCTCCTCATCTTCCTTCTCCTCTCAGATTACGTATTTTTACCTTCTTCACAAACAAGAGTCTATTTTTAGATCCTACAAGGTAACTCCTGGTGTAGCAAAGGCCTCTTCCCCACATCTATCACTGTGAGATTTTTATTAATTAAGTGCGGTATAAATTGAATTTATTATTATTATTATTATTATCTTTGTACTCAATATTTATAATTTCCTTTCCTCCTTTGTTCAGCCGAGTATGTGTGCGAGAAGCTGCTCACCTAAAGAATCAGATGTTTTAAGCTGACGTCAGCAGCGTTTAAGCTCCCTGCAGCAAAAATGGTTACCTTCAGCCTTTTTTATTTATTTATTTAAAAACCATCTTGCCAAAGAAACAGGACACTTCAGATGAAAAGTCTCTTTTACAAAGAGTCATCCGACCAAAGCAGAAAGCTGATCATCACCACGCAGGAGACAAGGAAGAACCTTCTAAAAGAAGATCTGCTTCATAAATAAAATATGGCGTTAATAAACCACATGGTTCGTGTGCACACCATGCATAAGTCTTTACATTTATTTTTACAAGCATAAAAAAAAATGAATCGGAGTTTAAGCCATCATTCATCCAACACAAATATTTACTGAGCATTAACTCATAAATGCAAGACAACAATGAACTGAAAGATATTTCCAGCTGCTGCACCAGATCCTGCAGCTGGTCTGTGGCTTTAAATAGGAGCACAGCGCCCCCTTCTGGGAAATACAGGGCATTGCAACAGAAGTCCATGTGTCCAACTGATGCTCTCCTTGTTATTCACTGCACATCAATCTATGAAAGCTTTAAATTTTAGATTAAGATTCAGCACGTGCTGATTTTGTTTTTAAGTTTTCATTTTGCTTCATTTAAGTCAGACCTGCAATGTCTGACGACAACAAACCATCACGGCGACACTTTCTTCACATCATCTAACTGTCGAACTGATGAATTTATTTATGTTTTGCTCCGACTGCAACCCTGCTGTTCTGACTGGCAGGTGGACGAGACGGCGTCTTCTGCAGCTGGATCAAAAGCTAAAGGTCGACCTTGGCCTGCCTCCTGCATTGTTCTCCGTGTCTCTGACGTACGCCAACATTCCCTTTTCTCTCGTTAAGCTCCGCTTTCATAAACTTTCCTCCGTCCGCCACAAACACAACAAGCCTTTACACCCACATCCTCACCTCGGCTTTTGTTCCCAGGATGTTTAGTTTACAGCAGAGAGAGGATGACATATTTTCTACAACACCCCCCCACTCCTAAAAAACACACAATTGTTTTTTTTAAGTTAAAACATTTTTCATTTGAGCAAAGCATTTGATGAATATGTTATGATTTTGCAAACTTTTTGTTTGTTTTAACTTCCAGCCTCTAAGTTTGCACGTCTTAGACAAGTTGTGCAACAGCATTGTAGGGTCATAACGTAATTTCTTTCCACAACGTTGCTCGTGTCTGTGAGACACACATCTGGACACACTGAGCCACCCACGTTATGAAACATCTGTCAGACTCTCTGTGATTCTCTGAGGATAAAATCACAGTTTTAGCACGAAAAAACCACAACTTTTAGATCAGGAAAAACTCCCCTCGCCCTCCACTTCTCGTTCGTAGTTGCACGACCGTGACGCGCTCACGGGAATCGGGATTCGAGAAACTTCCGGCTGAATGTGCGAGACAGATTCACAAAGGTGCCATCAGAACCAGATGTTTTCAGATTGGGAGATTAGGCGCAGGACCAAATGTCAAAAAAAAAAAAAAGTACACACGCACATGCAGCCCCGTCCTGTTTTCTTTCCTCGTAGCGTGGGAATTGGCCGGGGGGGGCTCAAACATCACACCAGGAAGGCGACGAGGCAAAAGGTGGTGCAGGGAGCACTTTATGTTTGAAAATGTCTGGGAAGAGATTTGGGGGTTAAAGGGTGTGTGACATGATTTTGGAACTATGCATAAAGTGGCACAACATATAGATGTTGTATCATTCAACTATGTTCGTTTTTACAAGCAAAATGATAAATCTATGAAAATTTGATTTAAAAGTGATTTTGAAATTGGCGCCGTGTTTCGTCAAGGGACATCCGGGCACTTACGCATGCGACGTCGTGACATAGGGACCAGCACGGTTGTCTGCCGCTGCTATTAACACGCAGTGTAATTGTCTTCACGATCGCCTATTTTCTTTTGTATAACTTGAAAAATGCCAGTACGTTGTGTCACATGTGGGTGTTCTAACATCGCCAGCTCTGTAGACGACTACGATCG
This sequence comes from Garcialebias charrua, assembly GCA_038048925.1. Taxonomy (NCBI): domain Eukaryota; kingdom Metazoa; phylum Chordata; class Actinopteri; order Cyprinodontiformes; family Rivulidae; genus Garcialebias; species Garcialebias charrua. The sequence goes on along the minus strand of JBBPBX010037891.1, from coordinate 20,607 downwards.
GGTTCCAGCCCTTCACCCTCTGAACTTTGCTCATCTGACATGTCGGATTTCCCCTCGCACCACCTCGTTCACTGAACGGTAAGACTCAAATAAATACGTATGCAGACCAACATTAGAACCAGCTGTTTCTTGTTCAACACTCGAACTAACTTCGGCTTCCCAAACTGAAGACAAATCGCTCAAATCTTCACTTAAATTGCTTAATTCCTCGATTTCTATATTCTCTGCCATAGTTATTTACAAGGTGCGTTCTTTATAAAAATAAATAAATAAATGTCACATTTCTGTCATCTGTGTATGTTTCCCATACAAGACGAAATTCTGTCTCTGCATTTAACCCAACCACCACCAGGTGGTGCAGTGAGCAGCCATAGAAAGCGCCCGGGGAGCTGGGGAAATAGGTGTGCACTCATAAGCCGTTTTCGCATTGGCCAGCCCTCAATGCCCCGGGCCGCCCCTGGGTGGCTCTGGGCCACCCGCGTTCATTACGCATTTGCCGCAGAGCCGCCTTGAAGTGGGTGGGCAGTTCTCTGGAAGTGGGTGGGGTGCTCTCTTCACGTGGGTGGAGTGTTCGTGTTTTAAGAGAGGAGACTCCGCTAAAAAAAATTGTTAGCTGGATATATATATATTAGTGTTTCTGAGTTAAATTTTTGTTAATAACTGATCACAAATCAGCTTATGTTACAACGTAAATAACACGAAGCGCACACCCATTTCCGCCTTTCCGCGCGACCTGAATGTCATTAAACAATAACTAATATTGTCTAACTGTTGCGCGCAGCCAGGGTTTTAAAATATAACTAATAATCTCTAACTTCTACGTGCAGCTAAAATGTTAAGAGGAGTGATTCCTATATGGGTAAGGTGGACACCTGAAAATCCAGTCCGCTGTATAGCTCAAAGCGTTAGTGCACTGTCGTTTTGACCCGGCGAAGCGGGTTCGCTTCCCGCCTGGGACAAAGTTATTTTACTTTTTTTTTTTATTGGAGTAAATAAAAAGGAGTTTGTTAACCAAACAAACTCCTTTTTATTTAAAAGAAAATGTGAATAAAAAAAAAAAAGTAAAATAACTTTGTCCCAGGCGGGAAGCGAACCCGCTTCGCCGGGTCAAAACGACAGTGCACTAACGCTTTGAGCTATACAGCGGACTGGATTTTCAGGTGTCCACCTTACCCATATAGGAATCACTCCTCTTAACATTTTAGCTGCACGTAAAAGTTAGAGATTATTCGTTATATTTTAAAACCCTGGCTGCGCGCAACAGTTAGACAATATTAGTTATTGTTTAATGACATTCAGGTCGCGCTGAAAGGCGGAAATGGGTGTGCGCTTCGTGTTATTTACGTTGTAACATAAGCTGATTTGTGATCAGTTATTAACAAAAATTTAACTCAGAAACACTAATTCAGCTAACAATTGTTTTAGGGGTTTCTCGTTTCTGTAGTTAAATTTGAATGAAATTCAACCCTCGCGCTGAGGTTGTTTGAATGAGTCCCGCCCCTGCTGCAAACAACGAATCAAATGTGAGCAGTACATGACGTCAAACTGGGTCCGTGGGGCCGGGCCCGATAGAACCACGGTGGACATGGTTCCAGAACAACGGTGGATCCCGGGCGGAAAAGGTAAATGCGAACACGCCGAACCCGGGTTAGAAGCTGGGAGAGCCGGGGAGGGCTGGCCAATGCGAAAACGGCTAGAGACACCCCAAGGTGTGTAGTGGCCGGGGCCGGGGTTTGAACCTGTGTCCTTCGGGTCCCAAGTCGGCAGCCCTGCCTCTACACCATCTTATCTACATTGCATCATAAAAATGCGTCGGCGTTTGACCCCTCCTTTCTCCACCCGAAAACTGCAACGCACTGCAGAGAACTTTTTTTTATTAAAAAATACTTTTATATATTAATTATTCGAAGCATCTGTGTACAAAAAAAAAAATCAAAGCTGAGTAGCTCCTCTGCCACTCAATGAGTAGTTCCAAAATCATGTCGCACAACCTTTAAATTACGTATGCACATCCAAAGATTGTTTTCTGAACGTTTCATTGCAATCAACCCAAAGTTAAGAAGATATTTTGCTAACAAATAGAGTTGCCTCCAAAAGCTTTTTTTTTTTTTTAATCAGATCTCACTCAGTTCGCGTTCACTTGCAATGTGTGCTGGGTGTGACAGTCAGCTGCCACAAACGTACACAGATTGTGCTGAAGGTTTGGCTGTTAATTATCTGCATACGAGACGTTACGGTGAGCAAACTCTGCCCTGCAGTGACACGCACTGATGGACGAGCACAGGGGAGCCGTGCAGGAGAGACGTGCAGAGAGACAGCCTACTTCCTGACTGATTAATTTCTGTTACTAAGCAGCTCTATGGCAACACACGCATCCATAGCTACACTGAGCTGGAAGCTGCTTTAGCCTCCTGTCACAGTTAGCACGGTGGGTTTACTGCTAGGAATCATCAGGTTCAGTGGCTTTCCATTTTCAAAAGATGCTCCGTCTGGAACAGATGTGGGCAATGTATGGCCAGTGGGCCAAATGTGGCCCTTGGATACACTCTATCTGGCCCCCATCATCATTAACTGGAAAGAAAACAACTTTTAAATAAGTTAATGAAAACCTGCATTTTATAAAAAATATGCAAGGACGTCTAAATTAAACATCTTTGACAAATACATCAAAAGCCTTTAGGTTAAAATGGGCTAAAAGTTTCTTCTTTTTTTTTATTGTTGTGGTTCCAGGATTATCTTAAAGGCTCAAAAAAGAAGAAAAAACTTTTTTTAAGCTAACAAATATATTGTCACAAGAGTCAGTTTACAGAGTTTGTCTTATACTGCTAAAGATTATCCAGGAGACCCAATAATTCTCAGTCGGGTCATCTGGACAGTTTCTTTTTTATAGAAACGTTTCACCCTCTATCTGGAGGGCTTCATCAGTCATAGGACTTCCAGCAAACCGTTTCCCCCACCAAGAAGTAAACACCTTAAGTAGACCAAGCAGTTTGCTGGAGCCAGGATGGTTTCTGGTTTACTGGAAGTCCTATGACTGATGAAGCCCTCCAGATAGTGAAACGTTTCTATAAAAAAAGAAACTGTCCAGATGACCCGACTGAGATTTATTGGATTTGGTACCTGGATTATTGAGCATGAACTTTCTTGTCTTATTATCCAGGAGACTTATTTTTATCAAGCATGCTAACCAGGGCTTAATTTGAGCCGGATCCTGTCGGAACAGGGTCTGGGAGCTCTTGTTTTTGAAAGGGTTGCCGTTCCAGTAACTGTTTGCTTGGATCCGATAACTCTCAGCCTTACTAATAATAAAGTTATGAACACACGACTGCCTTGAACAAATAAAATCTATATTGGATGTGTCACCTGAAAATAATTACATAAACACTCATTTTAAACATAATAGCCACCAGTGGTGGGCACAGACCGCTAGAGAGCGCTAAAGCGCTATTCCGCTTACAGTGGACCTAAACTTTTTGTCAGCGTTTTTGTGAATTGACTAACTTTTATAATTCATAAGCGGATTTATGCTATTTTTATTTAAAATGCAGTACCGCTAATAACTAATTATCTATCAGTAAAAAACAATAAACTTATTTACAAGCTTTTATGCTGCTTGTTTTTTACCTTTTTCCCCACGTAAACAGCAGAGGAGGAAAGGGTGTGAGGGGGAGGGGGGCAGAGCTGAGAACAGACTGGGCTCTACCATGTAGGTAAATGCCTGGGGGTCCCATTTCAGCAGTGGCCCCGGCCCCGCCTCGCCCCGTGCAGTCACCTACATCACTAACATTGCTCATGCTTGTTAATGTACATTTAACATAAAAATAATTATAGTTACGATGAAAACGATCATTAAATACGCAATAAAAAAAACGGTCGATTTCTTTATCCCCCTACTAAAAATGGACTATTCCATCTTGACAACTTCCGGGTCATAGTTGAACTCAGGGGCTAATTCTGTAGCTGGCTGCGCTCGGTGTCTTCATAAATCCGTAAATAACCCGCTGTTTCAAGCCAAATTAACGTGGCCGGATGATTTTATTGTGTGTTTTGTGATGACCATTCGACGGTGAGTCGTTATTTTTATGTATTTTAGTTACTTTTCATTAAATCTGTTGACTACCTATAGACGCTAACTGTGTCTGCCTGTTACACCGGTAGTGCTGGGTTACTAATGAAATCCGTAAATAACACCGCTGTTTCAAGCCAAATTAACGTGGCCGGAGGAGTTTATTGTGTGTTTTGTGTCGACCATTCGACGGCGAGTTGTTAGTTTCATGTATTTTGGGTTACTTTTATGTATAAATGCGGTGGCGACACACCCGTGTATTTGAGATTTAAACGTGGTTTTAGGGATTAAAAGATCATTCTATTTTTTGTTAATTTCGTGGCCCAATAGAATATATGTACGTAAAGTATTAAATAAATCCTTTGATTTTTGTAATTTCATCCTTTTAGGATCATTTTTGTTACTTTACAGTTGGCAGTGTAGTGCAAATATTGATAACGCTGCCGTAGATAGATAGATAGATAGATAGATAGATAGATAGATAGATAGATAGATAGATAGATAGATAGATAGATAGATAGATAGATAGATAGATAGATAGATAGATAGATAGATAGATAGATAGATAGATAGATAGATAGATAGATAGATAGATAGATAGATAGATAGATAGATAGATAGATAGATAGATAGATAGATAGATAGATAGATAGATAGATAGATAGATAGATAGATAGATAGATAGATAGATAGATAGATAGATAGATAGATAGATAGATAGATAGATAGATAGATAGATAGATAGATAGATAGATAGATAGATAGATAGATAGATAGATAGATAGATAGATAGATAGATAGATAGATAGATAGATAGATAGATAGATAGATAGATAGATAGATAGATAGATAGATAGATAGATAGATAGATAGATAGATAGATAGATAGATAGATAGATAGATAGATAGATAGATAGATAGATAGATAGATAGATAGATAGATAGATAGATAGATAGATAGATAGATAGATAGATAGATAGATAGATAGATAGATAGATAGATAGATAGATAGATAGATAGATAGATAGATAGATAGATAGATAGATAGATAGATAGATAGATAGATAGATAGATAGATAGATAGATAGATAGATAGATAGATAGATAGATAGATAGATAGATAGATAGATAGATAGATAGATAGATAGATAGATAGATAGATAGATAGATAGATAGATAGATAGATAGATAGATAGATAGATAGATAGATAGATAGATAGATAGATAGATAGATAGATAGATAGATAGATAGATAGATAGATAGATAGATAGATAGATAGATAGATAGATAGATAGATAGATAGATAGATAGATAGATAGATAGATAGATAGATAGATAGATAGATAGATAGATAGATAGATAGATAGATAGATAGATAGATAGATAGATAGATAGATAGATAGATAGATAGATAGATAGATAGATAGATAGATAGATAGATAGATAGATAGATAGATAGATAGATAGATAGATAGATAGATAGATAGATAGATAGATAGATAGATAGATAGATAGATAGATAGATAGATAGATAGATAGATAGATAGATAGATAGATAGATAGATAGATAGATAGATAGATAGATAGATAGATAGATAGATAGATAGATAGATAGATAGATAGATAGATAGATAGATAGATAGATAGATAGATAGATAGATAGATAGATAGATAGATAGATAGATAGATAGATAGATAGATAGATAGATAGATAGATAGATAGATAGATAGATAGATAGATAGATAGATAGATAGATAGATAGATAGATAGATAGATAGATAGATAGATAGATAGATAGATAGATAGATAGATAGATAGATAGATAGATAGATAGATAGATAGATAGATAGATAGATAGATAGATAGATAGATAGATAGATAGATAGATAGATAGATAGATAGATAGATAGATAGATAGATAGATAGATAGATAGATAGATAGATAGATAGATAGATAGATAGATAGATAGATAGATAGATAGATAGATAGATAGATAGATAGATAGATAGATAGATAGATAGATAGATAGATAGATAGATAGATAGATAGATAGATAGATAGATAGATAGATAGATAGATAGATAGATAGATAGATAGATAGATAGATAGATAGATAGATAGATAGATAGATAGATAGATAGATAGATAGATAGATAGATAGATAGATAGATAGATAGATAGATAGATAGATAGATAGATAGATAGATAGATAGATAGATAGATAGATAGATAGATAGATAGATAGATAGATAGATAGATAGATAGATAGATAGATAGATAGATAGATAGATAGATAGATAGATAGATAGATAGATAGATAGATAGATAGATAGATAGATAGATAGATAGATAGATAGATAGATAGATAGATAGATAGATAGATAGATAGATAGATAGATAGATAGATAGATAGATAGATAGATAGATAGATAGATAGATAGATAGATAGATAGATAGATAGATAGATAGATAGATAGATAGATAGATAGATAGATAGATAGATAGATAGATAGATAGATAGATAGATAGATAGATAGATAGATAGATAGATAGATAGATAGATAGATAGATAGATAGATAGATAGATAGATAGATAGATAGATAGATAGATAGATAGATAGATAGATAGATAGATAGATAGATAGATAGATAGATAGATAGATAGATAGATAGATAGATAGATAGATAGATAGATAGATAGATAGATAGATAGATAGATAGATAGATAGATAGATAGATAGATAGATAGATAGATAGATAGATAGATAGATAGATAGATAGATAGATAGATAGATAGATAGATAGATAGATAGATAGATAGATAGATAGATAGATAGATAGATAGATAGATAGATAGATAGATAGATAGATAGATAGATAGATAGATAGATAGATAGATAGATAGATAGATAGATAGATAGATAGATAGATAGATAGATAGATAGATAGATAGATAGATAGATAGATAGATAGATAGATAGATAGATAGATAGATAGATAGATAGATAGATAGATAGATAGATAGATAGATAGATAGATAGATAGATAGATAGATAGATAGATAGATAGATAGATAGATAGATAGATAGATAGATAGATAGATAGATAGATAGATAGATAGATAGATAGATAGATAGATAGATAGATAGATAGATAGATAGATAGATAGATAGATAGATAGATAGATAGATAGATAGATGATAGATAGATAGATAGATAGATAGATAGATAGATAGATAGATAGATAGATAGATAGATAGATAGATAGATAGATAGATAGATAGATAGATAGATAGATAGATAGATAGATAGATAGATAGATAGATAGATAGATAGATAGATAGATAGATAGATAGATAGATAGATAGATAGATAGATAGATAGATAGATAGATAGATAGATAGATAGATAGATAGATAGATAGATAGATAGATAGATAGATAGATAGATAGATAGATAGATAGATAGATAGATAGATAGATAGATAGATAGATAGATAGATAGATAGATAGATAGATAGATAGATAGATAGATAGATAGATAGATAGATAGATAGATAGATAGATAGATAGATAGATAGATAGATAGATAGATAGATAGATAGATAGATAGATAGATAGATAGATAGATAGATAGATAGATAGATAGATAGATAGATAGATAGATAGATAGATAGATAGATAGATAGATAGATAGATAGATAGATAGATAGAAAATACATACAGATAGAAAATACATACAGATAGAAAATACCTTTCATTTTGTACTCTGGAGCTGGCCACTTCAAATAAAAAAGAAGCACTATAAACAAGTTGTAAACTTTAATTTGTATTTGTGGCATCAAAACAACCTGGACATTTACAGCAGAAAACCCAAGCACAATTTTATACAGATGTAATTGTACTTTGCATGCATATAACAATATTTTTTATTTATTTATAATACAATTATATTTTATTGAACAATGGCACATGCATATTTTTTCTGTCATTGCTTAAATGTGTGAACAGGCATATACTGTATACATATTAAATATTTATAGTTATAGAATAAAAAAAAAACTGATTGGAGTATCCAGACTTGAAACATTTCATTATATCCACAGTGAAGTCGGCCACACTGATGGTGTCAGACTAAACTCTGACCTGAACAGACGCTGCAGTTTGTTACAGAAGTTTCTTTACAAATAACTCTGTCACACTGGTGACACAAATTCATATTAAACAACTTTGAAAGCTGGTACATGCATTACCATTTAAATAAAATATAATACTGTATTACAAAAAAACGAAACATCAAGTTTATAAACTTAGCAACTGAATTCATCTTCATGAGCCACTTTCCATGCACAGTGGATGCCAAATTAAATAGAAGATATTCAGTTCATTATAGTCAAGGTTTAAGCCTTTTTTGTGTGTGTGTGTGTGTGCGTGTGTGTGAAAGAAATCAAATTAAAAAAGTGCGCTGACAGAGTCTTTGAGTACTGCGGCCCAGGAATTAAAAACTCTTGACATTGAAGACTCAGTCTCTTTAAATTGGAGACAGAAATATGTGAGACGAACATCAATTATACCTCCTGAGGGGTTTCATTGGTTGCCCTCAAATAAAAAACTTCAGACACAAGTGAATGCAACACACCAAGGGATGTTTACCATGGAAACAACAACAACAACAACAACAACAAAAATGATCATAATCATATGCCTAGCACTACTTAAAGGAATGCTTATTATCCACTGCCTTCCATGCTATAAATATGTTGTTAATGAATCTCGGCTACCACTGTACAGGTGGTCCCCGACTTTTGAGCGCCCTGACCTACGAGCGTTCGACTTTACGAGATTATCATAATTAATAAAAATATGAAATTAAAAAAAAAAAAAAATTTTTTTTTTTTTTTTTGGGTTTAAATGTTCTTAATTTCATGTGTTGCAGCTGTGAATGTTTTAAATGGCTTTATATATACGTAAAGTATCATTATTATCATTTTTTTAAATAATTTCGTGCTTTTTTGAACACTGCCGAGACTGGAACTAATGAATGAACTGGTATTCCGGTACTGCTGAAACTGGAACTAATGAATGTAAAATGGCGGAGCCGCCATTTTACATTCATTACTTCCGGTCTCGGTCGGCACTCGGCAGCAGTCGGCTTTTGGAGGACTGTTTCTCCCATAAGAGCATGCCTCATACGGATAAATTAACTGGAAACACTCCCTGAACTCTGTGAATGTCTCAGGACTGGAGCAGCAAACGCGATCGCTTCGCCAAGCGCTCCTACAGCACCGCGCGAGACCAGCAGCTCATGGTATGAGCTAAGCTAACATGCTAAACCGGACCCCACCAGAGCTGTTGCTTCGACAGCCGGCTTTGTGCGATCAGAGGTCCCTGGAGCTCGCCTCGATGTCGGACTGGAAGCCGAAGACATCGGGGGACAACGAGCTAACTTGGAATAACAAAGCCGACAGCATTTTTGGAGATGCAGATAAACCGGACTGCCCGGAGCTGCGGATTCGGGGGAGCTAATGCTAACAGATGCAGCTGAAGGCGGCGCAAGCAGACGGCTTTCGGTAAGTTATTAAAACTTTTTCTGTATGAAGTTAGGATACTAACAGTCCTTTCTGTCTGGACTAGACAGTTGCACTGCACTTTGACTGCACATAGAGCGCGCGGAGGGGGGGGCGAGAGACGACGTGTCTGTCGTGTGAAAACAAAAGGCAGAGAAAAGCACTGTTGTACCGAAAAAACTGTATAGGTATGTGTTTATAGATGAATGTGTGGTGTAATGTGCTAGCTAACTGCTTGTAAATAAAGTGTTGTGCATGTTTAAGGATCAGTATGTACGCTTGTTCAGTCTCATGTTGATAAACGGGTGTGCGCTGCAGCGCTAGCGTCTTTTTTCTATTTGCGAGCAAAGTTCCGGTTTTACGAGATAGCCACTGCGGGCCGTTCCGATGTACGAATTTTTGGTTTACGAGCAACTCATAAGTACGGAACTCGCTCGTAAGTCGGGGACCACCTGTATCAACATTTACTGACGTTTCTGTAAATTTATCAGAGCTATGGCTATTTTTGTGTTGCATAAATATAATATGTCACTTGGCAGTGACTGCTGGTGTCTAAGTCGTGAAGGACATTCATGAGGGAGTCTTCTACATGCCTCTAAACATTTGTGAGGAATCTCAGTTCCCTTGCTTGAGATATAAAATCTTGCAGTTGATGTCTTGCACTTTCTCGTCTTGCAGTTGAGTTTTGAACATGCTCAAAAAATAACTGTGACCCATTTTTTCCCCCTCAAAATACCACCATAGAATTCTTGCAGGTGTTTCCAACCCTATTAGATTTTGTTGTGGATGATTCTAACCTGTCTCAACTGTGTAAGAACTGTATTTTGACACAAACTTGAGCTCTGCCTTTACAGAAAACATACTCAGGACCAAAAATCATGCTAATGATAAGTAAAAATTCTTTAAAATGTGCCTGTCTCTATTATAAATTGTGCTCTAGCAGATTATACCAAATGTTTATACATGTTTTATTATTAACCTTTATTTAACCAGACAAAT
>JBBPBX010037890.1:18847-30685 GCA_038048925.1 Garcialebias charrua | reverse complement strand
TGTATTCGCAGGATCACAACTCAAAATGGATCAGATAGTCTAGTTTACCTCTGTGAAGCATTCTCTTCTTTTAACAAGAGTCTGTAAATGTCCAGGAATTGAGGAGATTCATTTCAAATGTGTAAGCTGCTTATTCCAGTCACCAATGCACCCCTATACCAACAGAGAGGCTGGCTTTTGAACGGTACAATGATTGCAGACTGAATGGACCCTTTCTTCTATAGCAGGGGTGTCAAACCCATTTACAAAAGGGGGCCCAAATTAAGACATTTTTCAAACTAAAGCCCCCGGTAGACCTGCGCGTACTGCCTGTACGCCTCTGTACGACGTACGTACGCTGAGGCACAAGCATTGCCCCGCGTAGCCCCTCAGGGCACGAACGCGCAAAGCTCTTTTTTTACGACCGTGCACGCTTGCGCTGTGTCTGACCATAAACTTCCCCGGCGCCGGACTGTTTTGTATGTTACACAAATGAATTAAATTCCCTTTCTTCATCGCTGATCAGGACTTTTGTTTTGTTTTTTTGCCAAAAGTCAAGTAAAAGCTTAATCCTCCGTTCACTCCATGACTGAAATGAATGAATTCATGTCCTACCTGGCTGCGGGAGGTTTTAAATATTTCCTGGTGGGCTGTGGGCTGCAGGAAAAGCGCTCCCTGTTTTTTTCCCCCACTTTTTATTAGTTTTTATTAACATATAAAGTTAGAAAGACCGCAACGGCTGCAGCCGAGCTACCACAGCTGAAGCCAGCTGGTTGTCCCGCTCGAGCTGTCAATCATTTCAGTAGGCGTGTCAGCAAGTGACCAATCAGCGACCTCAGTTTGTCCCCTCTGCGCGCAGCTGCTCACATTACAACAAGGATTTGGAGCGAAAACGCGAGCATTTAACGTGAGAAAGAAAGCAGAGCTGTGCCAGCGAACGCGTGCGCACAGAATGCGCACGTAGAGTGGCGTAAAGCCAGGACGCTGAGGTCTACGGGAGCCTTAAGGCTACCCCTTGGCTGGGGGCGGTGAGGGCAGTGGTACAGGAACAACATATACACCTACCGGTAGTTGTCAAAAGCCTAGAGGGCCCTCTCGCATCTCTAGCGGCTGCAAATGGTAATGTTTACTCTGGTTCATGTCAGTATGAATGAATATTTAAAGTGTCAGCCAAAAATTGTGTTATGATGTTGGGGAAAAAAACACGTATAAGTCGCTTCAGCGTATAAGTCGCAGGACTGGCAAATCTATGCAAAGAACAGCGAATTATACGCCGGAAAAATACAGTAATCTTTGTTTTATGTTTCTTTATGAGTGTTAAACAATTACTAACCTTTAAAGGGGATTTTTTTAAAAGAGCCAGATGTTACAAACCGGACACATGTCTGCATGATAAAACCAGAAACATCCTGCTGACACATCACAGAGCAGAAAACCTTTATGTTCGCACGAAACTCCTCCGATGTCTCAAACTCTGTGTATGACCTCACGCTGCCACTTCACTAAGCATCATTACCTCCAAATTACACGTACATCCACCGAGGAATCCAAGACACATTTCAATATCTCCCATTGATCCCAGACGAGATGTATGAAAACAGCTTGCGAGGTGTGGGCCCCCAGTGTCCACTTAGTACTAAGTCCAATAACAGTTAGACAGACTCTCAGCTAATGGAGAAGCTTATCAATGCACCGGTCTGCCACACTTTGTCTACAAGTCCCAAATCTCCCACCTCTGTCCTCCTCATCCCTCAGCTGTTTTTGCTTCTAACCCCTGATGATCAATCAGCGCAGGTCACATTATTGCACATATGAGATTAATTTACTCCCTGCAGTACACAGAGTGATGTTATTACAGGAAAATCAATGTCCCTCTTGTTGTTCTCTGGGGCTGGACAGGGTGTATGCACATCTGCTCTCATAATACAACTGCTGACCTTGCTGTCAGAGAGGGAGAGAGGCTGCGGCGAAACGGACGACTGTGTTGTTTATCAAAGCTTCATCAAGCTCTGCTCTCACCGACGTGTGGCATCAGACTCTGGGTCAGCCGGCCGACCACGGCGCACTCCACCTGAGAAAACGCCGCCAAATGTCGACAAGAGGACGACATTCCAAGATTATTTCTGTAAAGAGCAGGCATTTCAATGGCTTCCTGTGAGCAAGAAAGATGAGACGTACTCGCCTCCCTTTAGATAAAAATAAAATCTGATCAGTAATGGTGTGAATGCTGAATCAGCAATCTTTTCTTGTTTTTGTATTTTTACATGCGTTTTTCATGCAGTCAACAATTTTTGCATTCTTTATGCTATGTTAATCATTTGTATTTATTAAAAGGTTTGACTCACTCAAGAGAGTGCTATGACTTTTGTTTTTTTCCTAACTTTTACACTTTTCAATGTAATTAACTATATTTGCCGCTCCATTGAAATACATTGAGATTTGTCCAATTCCTTCTCTCTTTGAAAAATGATTCAGCATACAGACGCTGTTTTTTAAAAAAAATCTTCATGTGCTACTTTTAGTTTTTAGCTGTCCCTTTTACTTTTAGAGGCTAGTTTTTTGATGCATGTAGCATTCACCAAGCCTTTTGAATCTTTTAGATTTTAGCTAGTATTTTGCTAATTTTTTATTTTTTTATTTTTTAGCATTTTACCACTTTTGGCTTTCAGCTTCTATTTAGTTTTTTTTTTAGCTAATGTTTACTGCTTGTAGCCACTGTACTTTTAGTTTTTAGCTCATCTTTTGCTATAAATTTTGGCTGGCCTTTTAATAATAATAATAATAATAATAATGAATTTAATTTATAACGCACTTTTCATTAATAAAAATCTCAAAGTGCTACAAAGTGCTACAAAAGCAAAGATTAAATAAAACAAGTGATAAAATAAAGTAAAATCGCTAATAATATCAACTAAGATCAATGATAAAATCATGTGGAGGCAGAATAGGCTTGCTTAAAAATAAAATAAAAATAAAACAAGTGATAAAATCAAGTAAAATCAATAATAATATCAACTCAAAGTCAAAGTCAACTTTATTGTCAAAACTGCAATATGTACAGGACATACACAGGATTGAAATTGCATTTCTCTCTGTCCCTCGGTGCAACAGTAAACATTTAAACACTAAAACACTAAAACATTTAATAAACATAAGCATAAAATGAAATAATAAGTGTAATACTGTCCTGAGTTTTTGCATAGTAGTTTTTGCATAGTAGTAGTATGAAAGTATGAAAAGTTACACCAACACTAAAACACTAAACATTTAATAAACATAAGCATAAAATGAAATAACAAAAGTGTAATACTGTCCTGAGTTTTTTGCATAGTAGTATAAAAGTGTAAAAAGTATATCTATAAAATAAAATGAAAGTTCTGGCATTGACATTTGTAATAGAGTGACAAAGCAGCATATGAAGTTTATGTACACAGTATATGTATGAGGTAGTTGATATTGGTATAGAGGTAAAGTGGCATATGCAATAAGGCTAGTAAAATATATATATATATATATATATATATATATATATATATATATATATCAGCAGTAGTGTAGATATAAAAAGTAGTGTAAATGTAAACAGTAGTAATAAATGTAAACAGTAGTATTGAATGAAAACAGTAGTAATAAATGTAAACAGTGAATGTAAACAGTAGTATGACTATAGGCAGTAATGTAATGCAAACATTAGTGCGAATATAAGAAGTAGTGCAAACTGAATGAGCACATGACCGTGAGTTGAGTGAATAACCCGTTTTGATGACACAGAGTCCAGTGTTAAAATCTTTGTGTTGTGTGGTAATGTGTGAAAGTTTTTTGTGATTAAGGCAGTACAAGTGGGAGGGAGGGCAGAGCAGGCAGAGAGTTAAGCATCCTGACTGCCTGATGAACAGAGCTGTCATTTAGTCTGCTGGTTCGAGCCTGGAGACTCCTCAGTCTCCTCCCTGAAGGCAACAGGCTGAAGCAGCTGTGTAGTGGGTGTGTGGGATCACCTGCCATGCAGAGGGCTTTCCGAGTGAGGCGGTTGCTGTGTAAGTCCTGCAGTGAGGGGAAGGAGGTGCCGACGATCTTCTCAGCTGCTCTCACGATGCGCTGGAGGCTCTTGCGGCAGGATGCAGTACATGCACCAAACCACACAGTGATGCAGCTGGTCAGGACACTTTCTATGGCACCTCTGTAGAAGGTGCACATGATGGGGGTTGAAGCTCCAGCCCTTTTCAGCTTGCGGAGAAAGTAGAGGCGCTGGTGAGCCTTCTTGGCCAGTGATGCAGTGTTCCTGCTCCAGGACAGGTCCTCTGAGACGTGCACTCCCAGGAACTTGGTGCTGTCTACTCTCTCCACTGTGGTGCTGTTGATGGTCAGAGGGGCATGTTGGGCATCCCTCTTCCTGAAGTCCACAACAATCTCCTTTGTCTTCTCCACGTTGAGAGTGAGATTGTTGTGTCCGCACTAAGATCAAAGATAAAATCATGTGGAGGCAGAATAGGCTTGCTTAAAAAGAAACGTCTTTAAGCCGCTTTTAAAGTCAACTAGTAACTGTGGAGCTCTCAGGTAGTCAGGGAGGGAGTTCCATAGGCGGGTGGGAGCCACACTGAATGCCCGGTCCGGTCCTTAATTTGGTTCGAGGAATGTGAAGGAGATTACTGTTTTGTGATCGTAGAGACCGGGTGGATGGTGCAATACAGTATGGTGCTACATCTGGCATTTTGCTACCCTTTAGTGGTTTGCTGCTCTAGTGTTCTGCTTCTTTTAGCTTTTAGCTAGTGTTTTGATCTTTTTACCTTTTAGGTTTTGCTTCTTTATATCTTTTATATTTAAAGGTTCAGTATGCAGTTTCTGTAGAACTGCAGCACTTAGAAATATTTTCAACAGGCAAAGCATTCTGATCCCTCCCCCTCAGAGCCATATGTGGCTCTGCCCCCTTGTGGTCTGTTGAATTTCAAATTCAAGCTCTGTTTTTATTGGCTGATTCAAATTCAAGCTCTGTTTTTATTGGCTGGTTACAAACTCTGTTTTTATTGGCTGGAAAATGGCGGGTCACCTTTTCTTTTTAGAAATGCTTATTTACCACCTGGAGAAGCAAGGGGACAATATTTTTTTTTAAATTTTTTTCAGAGATTACCTGGCTAACATCAGTCTGTCAGGAGGTAGTGACAGAGTGAAGAAATATGTTCATAAAAAAAGCTACATACTGAAGCTTTAAGCTAGTGTTCTGCATCTTTTAGTTTTTAGCTGCCCCTCTTACTTTTAGCGGCTAGTTTTTGGCTGCAGCATTCACCAAGCCTTTTGAATCTTTTAGATTTTAGCTAGTATTTTGCTGCCTTTTTTTATAGCATTTTACCACTTTTGGCTTAAATTTCAGCATCTGTTTAGTTTTTTTTAGCTAATGTTTACTGCTTGTAGCCACTTTTAGCTCATCTTTTGCTACTTTAAGATTTAACTAACCTTTTGCTACATCTGGCATTTTGCTACCCTTTTACTACTCTTAGATTACCGGTAGTGGTTTGCTGCTCTGGCGTTCTGCTTCTTTTAGCAGCAAATAGTGGTTTGGTATTAGCTATGATTTTTTAATTATTATTATTAGCTAGTGCTTTGCTACTTGTAGCTAGTGTTTTGCTGTTTTGGGGTTTTAGCTAGTGCCCCTTTTCTTTTAGCTAGCATTTTGCTTCTTTTAGCATTAAACTACAATGTTCTGCTACTTTATCTGTTTTTAGCTATTAGCTAGTGCTTTGCTCGTCACCCTTTTATGGTAAATGGTAAATGGAGCTTATTTATATAGCGCTTTCCAGCCCCCTATGAGGGGCCCCAAAGCGCTTTACAATACCAACCGTCGACCCATTCATACACACATTCATACATCGGTAGCAGCAGACTGCCATGCAAGGCACCATCCAGTCCTACTGGGAGCAACTCGGGGTTAAGTGTCTTGCCCAGGGACACAACAACATATGGTGTGGGGAACCGGGATTCGAACCTCCAACCTTCCAATCGGGGGACGACTGCCATTACCACTACGCCACGGCCGCCCCACGCTTTTAGGCACTTTATAGGTTTAGCTCTTTTTAAGCAGCTTCTCTTAGCTTCAGCATCTTACTGGTAATTTTAGCTTGTTCAGCAAAGTCTTTCAGAACTGCGTTTTCACAGAAGAGGTTATTCATTTTCTCTCCTCCTCATACTCAGGTTTATTAACTTCTTTCTCTTGCAACACATCCCCCCCCCCCCCGAATGACCTCCTGACCCTTCGTAGTAGAACTGGTCCTGACGATGGGGGATGGGAGCTCTGTGAGGATAAAGCCTCCCTTTTGGCTCACTGAATTTGTCTCTTTTATCCTCTAGTTTTTCTGCTAACTCACGGGGAAGTCAGCAGAACAGATAAAGCAACTGTTATGCTAGTTTGTGCAAAGAATGCCAACCAAGGCCATGTAAAAAAAAAAAAAGACTAGCAGGCTTATAAACAGCAGGTTACACTATCTAAAAATTAAATTTACTTGTTTACTGTAAAGATTTTAAGGTTGTGACACTTTCCACACTAACACTGATATTTGCATAAGTAATTAACTTTTTTCGGCTGCTTTTGCACCTCATTTAACATAGAAACGGAATTTCGGTAAAAAGAAAATTAAATTTTAGGAAGCTCATTGTGTCTGTGTGTACGTGACAAATGGAGATTCATGGCAGCCTGTTGCTATTTGTATTATGCAAGCATTAGAAAATATAACAAGAGGAGAGAAGAGTTTTGATTTGTCCCAACTGTCAGCGTTAAACTTTGAAGATTACTGTTGCAGAAGTTAAAGGTTCAGTATGCAGTTTCTGTAGAACTGCAGCAGTTAGAAATATTTTCAACAGGCAAAGCATTCTGATCCCTCCCCCTCAGAGCCATATGTGGCTCTGCCCCCTTGTGGTCTGTTGAATTTCAAATTCAAGCTCTGTTTTTATTGGCTGATTCAAATTCAAGCTCTGTTTTTATTGGCTGGTTACAAACTCTGTTTTTATTGGCTGGAAAATGGCGGGTCACCTTTTCTTTTTAGAAATGCTTATTTACCACCTGGAGAAGCAAGGGGACAATATTTTTTTTAATTTTTTTTCAGAGATTACCTGGCTAACATCAGTCTGTCAGGAGGTAGTGACAGAGTGAAGAAATATGTTCATAAAAAAAGCTACATACTGCAGCTTTAACGTAAGTAAATTTTTACAAATTTTGACCTAAAATTTGGTGTGGTAGTAAATGAGCCGGTGAAGATTCTCATCATCCAAGACCAAGACATGGTAAAATAATAATAATAATAATAATAAGTTCAAGACAAAAACAACCGGACTTTATTCTGTAGCTGAAGACATTGCACTTCTCATCCAAGGAGCATTCTTAATTCAAAGAACTGGAGTGTGGGGTTCGAGATATGAAGCTGAGGTGTTCGGTAAACTAGATTTGTACGCAGATTTCCCTCTCACTCCTTGCGATAGAGGTTCGTTAGGGTCTTTGTTAGTCTAACTCACAGATGGGCCATTCTGGACACATGACTCAAGGTCTTGATTGGAGTGAAAATTACTGAATATCAGACCTAAAGTTATAGATTTTTGAAAGCTGAAATCTGAGACTTCCTCCTCTGTTTAAAGTTGGTTTCTCTCTTTTTACATAAATGGCTTCCTTCACCCCGCGGCTGTGCCTGCATGGTTAGAGCAGCCGTCCTCCATTGTGAGATTTGGGGGTTCGATTCTACCAGCAGTCACGTGCCGAAGTGTCCCTGGGCAAGACACTGAACCCATCATTGCCTCAGATGTGCGTCCCATTCTCGAAGTCGACGTGATGTCACGCATCACGTGATTTCAACATCAGGTTTCGTTGTGGGGGTAAACTGCGGTTTAGACCATTGGAATTCGTTTTGTTCAGAGGCTCTGGTTTTGTTTGCTAGTAAAGTCGAATCGAATATTTTTGTGTAGCACACATCTTTGGAAGGATGTCTTATGAATACGAAGACAGTTTACTACCAGAGATGCGCGACAGCGGGACAGTATGAAACTGAAACTGTCTGGACTCCAAAAATGTCCGTATAAACTACCGGTTGATATGTGGGTAAATAATAATAATATATACAGTATTTGTACCTCTTTATTTTATCTTTTTTAATGTTCTGATTTATTTGCACAACGGGAGCTGCAAAATTATTTTATTGTTCATTATCTAACAGCAGTTAAGACTTATAAACACACATGGTTAACTTGCAAACACTGTGGTTATGTGCAATAAGGTTATGTGCAATAATGGCCACCTGACTTTTTGATATGGCTGATACTGTTGTTTTTACTGTATTTTTTATCTATTTTTATTCAATTTTTACCTCTGTATTTTATCTTTCTTAATGTTCTGATGTATTTGCACAACGGGAGCTGCAAAATTATGTTGTTCATTGTCTGTGGACCGCACAATGAAAGACTGCAGTGTATTTTTCAGTGCAACAATAACAATAAAAATTGTTTTCTCTAATTGTTGGTTCTTTATCATCTTGTTTGTTAGCTGTTGTATACAAGCAAAAGTTAATTAAGTCTCACAGTGTTGCAGAACAAGTATGTTTGTCAAAGTCTGAAGCAAAGACGCACATTCAATACTGTTAATGACACCTATACTTTAAGCTTGTTTAAACTTCATGTCAGTGGTAGAACTAATATTTTTAAAAGTTTTTCATACTGAAACTGAATATGCAAAAATGTTCACATAAAAAAGGGAAACAGCACAACATAAATGATGGTTTCGTCCTATTTTTAATGTTTATTACTCATTGTATTAAAGACAGACAATTTTTTTTTCATAATTTGTATCCTATCTAAGCATTTCAGTTTTAAAACAGCTCTTTCACATGCCACCGAAAATACAAATCAAATCAAAGGATTGCAGAAGAATAAAAAATATTATGACACTATTTTCAGAAAGTATTACTTTCTACAATAATTATCAAATAAACAAACTAAAATTTGAACTTTACAAATGAAACACTATCATACCATATATACAACTGTAGGCTCAATTCGTCAGTATTTTTAAAACAAAGCCAACAGGTTAACTGCATGCAGCAGTACTATTGTCTAAAAACAATCCCCTGTCCCAGGTTTGTCAGTGATGCACAAACAGTCAGAATTTTGTCACAGCGTGACAGTGGGCAATCCATACTTTCGTCTTTGCAACTCTGTATGCAGCGAACAGGTAAAGAACCTTTCAGGATACCAAAACTGTTCTTCATCAGTCCAATCACTCGCTCCACATGTATCCTGACAGGAACCTTCAGAGGAGCAGGAACCTTCAGAGGAGCAGGAACCTTCAGAGGAGCAGGAACCTTCAGAGGAGCAGGAACCTTCAGAGGAGCAGGAACCTGAGGAGGAGCAGGAACCTTCAGAGGAGCAGGAACCTTCAGAGGAGCAGGAACCTGAGGAGGAGCAGGAACCTTCAGAGGAGCAGGAACCTGAGGAGGAGCAGGAACCTGAGGAGGAGCAGGAACCTTCAGAGGAGCAGGAACCTTCAGAGGAGCAGGAACCTTCAGAGGAGCAGGAACCTTCACACTGTTAAAAAAGAATAATTGAGCTGATTCAAAAAAACATTGCAACGTTATGCAGTAAGAATTTCTTGTTTTCTCAATGGTTTGCCATCTGATTCTCTCAAGTATAATTTCATCATTGTACCAATTAAATATACGTTGTTGGTTTGATTCTCTCAAGTATAATTTCATCGTCGTACCAATTAAATATACGTTGTTGGTTTAATTCTCTCAAGTATAATTTCATCGTTGTACCAATTAAATATATGTTGTTGGTAGGGATGCACCGATCCACATTTCTTACATCAAATCCGATACCTAAATCTGGGTATCAACCGATACCAATACTTTTCCGATCCAGTATCGGCATGTGACTTCTGTCTTAACATTGTGTGAGGTAAACCCAGAGAAGACACTCTGAGCCTCACTACAGTAATTCACAAACTGATGGCATACAAGAGCAGGTCTCTACCACAGACGTCCTTCTGACTCATGGTGCAACCCGGAACACTAGTCTAAAATACTGCTAAGCATTATGGGAAATCAACAGTCCCCATTTTTTTGTTTTATTTTTGATTGTGACACTATGAGTTGTAATTCTTGTTGAATTTGATCAACAGATACAGATTTAAACTATAATTGAACACTAATATACCGCTAAGCATTCTGGGAAATCCCGTTTTTTAGTTTTGTTTTTGATTGTGGCACTGAGTTGTAAAATTCTAGTTGGTTTTGATAAACAGATACAGATTTAAACAATACTGTACATTGAATTTACATTTATAAATTCAATGCATAGTTTAAATCTGTATCAGCAGGCCAGGCAGCAGAACAGAAGCTGCCCCTGTCCTGCTGCCTGGGAAACCCCGTCGAGCTGCATGCCAACAGCTCTTCTTTCAACTCTGTTGTGCCAACAACTAATTCCAAATCCAGTTTATTAAATAATTCACGTTGAACGCCTTTTTTTGACAATTAGGGTTGATATCATTGGTTTGATAAACATTTTCTCATTGGTACTGATCTATTTAGAATTTCATGTCTGAGCAACACATTTTATGAAATCCTCTGAACAGATCGTCGTTTGATTTTTAAGAGTGCAGAGGAGCAGGAACCTGAGGAGGAGCAGGAACCTGAGGAGGAGCAGGAACCTGAGGAGGAGCAGGAACCTTCAGAGGAGCAGGAACCTTCAGAGGAGCAGGAACCTTCAGAGGAGCAGGAACCTTCAGAGGAGCAGGAACCTGAGGAGGAGCAGGAACCTGAGGAGGAGCAGGAACCTTCAGAGGAGCAGGAACCTGAGGAGGAGCAGGAACCTGAGGAGGAGCAGGAACCTGAGGAGGAGCAGGAACCTGAGGAGGAGCAGGAACCTGAGGAGGAGCAGGAACCTGAGGAGGAGCAGGAACCTGAGGAGGAGCAGGAACCTGAGGAGGAGCAGGAACCTTCAGAGGAGCAGGAACCTTCAGAGGAGCAGGAACCTTCAGAGGAGCAGGAACCTTCAGAGGAGCAGGAACCTTCAGAGGAGCAGGAACCTTCAGAGGAGCAGGAACCTGAGGAGGAGCAGGAACCTTCAGAGGAGCAGGAACCTTCAGAGGAGCAGGAACCTGAGGAGGAGCAGGAACCTTCAGAGGAGCAGGAACCTTCAGTGGAGCAGGAACCTTCAGTGGAGCAGGACTTTCCTTCCCTCCATTGATTACGGTGACATTCTCTACATGAATGCTCCTACAAGCACCCTGCAGATGTTGGATGTTGTCTATCATGGTGCACTAAGATTCATAACTGGTTGTGATTATCGTACCCACCACTGCACCCTGTATTCACTGGTTAACTGGACATCATTAACCTCACGCAGACTCTTCCACTGGTACATTTTCATCTTTAAATCACTTCTTGGTCTGCTGCCCTCATACATCTCCTCCTACATGTCTTTGCGTGAGTGCAGCTACAGCGTGCGCTCTCAGGACATGATTACCTGCAGTGTTCCGTCAGTGAGGACTGAACTTGGAAAAAGGGCCTTCTCCTACTCCGCTCCTGCTTCATGGAATATCTTACAAAAAGATCTGAAGCTCTCGACCTTGACTTCTCTAAATGGTTTTCAGAATCTGTTGGAATCCTGGCAAAAACCAATGCAGATTTGTTCCTGTCTTTGATTTTATACATATACCTTATAATGTTTTGCTAGTTTTTTGATACTTTGTTAAAGGGAGGAATGTATGTATGTATGTATGTATGTATGTATATATATATATATATATATATATATATATATGTATTGTATGTATGTATGTATATATAGTATGTATGTATGTATGTATGTATGTATGTATGTATGTATGTA
>JBBPBX010037890.1:0-10356 GCA_038048925.1 Garcialebias charrua | reverse complement strand
CCTGTCCAAGGACTCAGACACACTCTAGAGGTCATCGCTGGTTCATGTAAACACCAGCCAAAAGGTAGTCAGTTTAAACCCATCAAATACACAAAACATGGGACTGCAACATTACAGAAAACAGCCATCCTGAGCCTGGTTCTGCTGGAGGTTTCTTCTTGTTAAAACGTAGTTGTTCCTTTCCGCTGTCGCCAACGTGTTGCTCAGGATGGGAGATTGTGACAAAGTGAAGATTCAACACAATCTGTTGGGTTTCTTAGACAGCTAACTTTTACTAATTGGCATTTCATTATGTCCTCTCTGTGAATGTATTATGTGTTTGAACGTGGACTGCATTAGATTTATGATTTGAACTTGTTTATTTTTGTATATTTCCCTGAGATAACTTATTGTGAACTGGTGGTAGATAAGTAAACTGAATTAATTTAATTGAAAAATCCAATGTTTTATTAGCTTAATGGCTATTTTAGTGTACAAATGTGACTCAAACACTATTTTTTGGCACCAAAAATTACTCAAATTGCACTTACTTTGTCTAGCGATCTCTTGAATTGATAGTGAAACTTCTCTTTGACTTCGTCGAGCAGCTGCTTAAGTCTGGGCTCCTCTGGGGTCCCCTGGTACTTCCTGGCAAGCTGCAGGTAGCACGGCCACTTGGCCGAGTCAAAGCCCCAGTGGCAGGTCCTCTTATCTGGTGACTTGTGTGAATGCATGACAAACTTCTGTGGTGAGAAGAGCAACTGGCATTCAACACACTGGATGCAGTGTGCCTCAGGCTGGGTGTAGAAGTGGGGAACAAGGAGACCCTGGCACTTCCCCAGACACTGGTGCTCCACCTGAAAGCTGGCTTCACTCTCCTTCAGCAGGCCCTGGACTGACAGCTTACCGCTGGGATCAGCAGGCAGGGTGGCTCCGGGGCGCAGGAGAGCGTTGCACAGCCGCTGAGCGTCCGTCAGCGTAATGAGACCACAGGAAGGAGCGTTGAACGGCAGGATGCCCAGCACCTTGAGGATGTGCAGCTGCTCGGCGTCGCAGCGAGAGCAGTAGACGTAGAGCTCGTCGCACACCGTGTTGATCTGCTGCAGCGAGAAGTCGCGTAGCACAGAGTTGAGCACCTGAGGCAGGCAGAGCCGCTTCTCCCCACCGACGACAAAGCAGGAGATGGACTCTCCCTCCAGCAGCGAGTGGGTGAGTTCAGTGGAGCTGTCACAGGGAACCAGCAGAGGGCCCCCTCCCAGAACAGGAGGGGAGGGCAGGGGGGGCAGACCAGCAGAATGCTCATGGCCTGTACGAGCTGAGAAAGCAGCTGGGCCCCCAAGGGAGCTCTGGCTGCTGAGAGTAAACTGGGCCAGTGTGTGTTTGAGGCCTGGACTCAGGTCCAGGGCTTTACCGGAGCCCATGAAGTGCAGCTCGGCCCGGCCCTCTACGTCCATCTCAACGTCGTGATGCAGATCTTCCACCAGCTCCCGCTTCACTTTGGGAGTTTTGGGAAGGGAATCCAAACCGCGCCGCTTCAGATTGATCTCCGCCATCACTCGTTTCTTGATGGGGGCGTCCTCCATTCGCTCCCGGTACAGACGCTTCATGTTGCCCTTGAATGAGGTCAAGTCTTTAAAGGGGGTTTTCAAACTGGTCTGGGTGCTGGCCATGCTGAAGAAACGGGTCACAGTCGTTTATCTGCGCTTCTTCTTTTCCTCCCTCTCTCTCGTTTTTCTTTGTCTTTTTACCACCTGAAGTCGTTCTTAAATGACGCAAGTCTTCTGGTAGTTAAACACATGCATGATGGATACTGAAGTTTTTTTATGTTCTGATCCACTGCCTGAAAAAAGAAACAGGAACGGGAATTTAGAAGACAGAATGATAAATATTCACTGAGTAAACAAAACAACACGTAGCCTGAGCGTGAGATTGTGCGTAATGCCGTTTCAAGGTTCATCCAAAACAACACAAGATGGTCTAAAACTGGCGCGCAAGGTAGCGAGCAATACGCGTTCCTTCAAGGAATGCTTGGTCTTTATTTTATACCGTTCCTGCTCGAGATTTAAGAGGCCAGAGGCTGCTGTGGTTCTGACAAACAAATGGCAATTACCATATTTCACACAAACACAAGGTTTTCTCAAGCAGAACCAATGTTTCCGCCAAACCAACTTCTTCATAAAGTGGGAATTTTAACATTCCAGTTGGTCAAGGAGTTAATGGGCGTAATTCAACACACACAAAAATACCTCACTTTGCAAATTAAAGTATCCTTCCCTAAGCCACATCCCCCCTCCCCCACCCCCATCCGTCTGCTGCTTATCCATCAGCTCCAAGAAAAACTACAGATGATGAACCCGTCCTTCGATCCTTTCAGTTTGACATACAGAACTACACAGAAAGATGGTGTTTCCCCTAGTGTATTAATCACTAACTGTAATCAACAACGTCGACACAATTTAAAGGTACTTAATGTAGTATCATGCAGACTGGGCAACAACAAAAAGACTACGCACAAGCTTTTCTCATAACGATTAACGTGTCCTTAAATCACACATTTTTAAGCAAAAACTGAGAACACCGGGCAACCATGTCTGTTTGTTTACATACAGAAACAGCCAAAGTGACAGAAAAAAGGTCAACAGCGGCAACGTCCATGGAAGCGCTGTTTACGACGAAGTCTGACAACCTTGACGCATTTGTTTGTCGAGTATATAGATATAAAAGTAGATATGGTCTGGAAGTTTAGCAAAAGCTGTTTGAATGTCGACGTCCACTGCCCCTTATGATCCGCCCATGTTTGTTCTTTAGCATGCATTCCCACGTAAGTGTCTTCTCCGGCATTTTTCTCTTGTCAGATAGCACCATAGTTGTTTATCTACTGACTACAGTAGTCTCACATGACTCAAACTCCCAACATGGCTTCCCATTCATTCAACCTTTATTTATACAGGTTAGTCCCATTGAGCCTCGGTCACTCACTTACAAGAGAGACCTGCATGATGACAAAAGAAAGCATACAAATTGAGAAGAACAAATGAAAGAAAATTAGGGGTGCACCGATTGCAGTTTTTTGGCCGATCACCGATCACTGATTTCTACAAAGTCTGACTTGCCGATTCCAATTTTAGCCGATACCGATTTTGTTTTATAAGCAACACTGTTAGATGTTGTAAGGTTGTAATTTTGTTGAAAAACAGACCCTTGAACAATATTCTAGAAACAATACTAACTTGTTTTAACTGGTCACAAAGTAGTGCTCTGAAATATACAGTAAATGAAGTTTAGACAAAAAAATCTGTAAAATTGGTTTCTCATGCAAGCATTGGCCAATTTCCGATTTCCCAAAATTAAGGAAATTGGGGCCGATAAATCGGCCGGACGATTTATCGGTGCACCCCTAAAGAAAATGGTATTTAAAAAAAAACGAATGTAAGCAATGTAGAATATTAAAAACAGGAATGGATTCAGCTGCTTTGTTTACATCGAGTGCATACCCACATTTCAGAGCTGCTTATCAATATGTCTGGAAAACAAACTCTTTCAAACTGATATATACTTCAAGATAACAATTTGTATGTTTGGTTTCATAGTTTGTGATGATTAAAACTCAAGTGTTGCTGCTGCAACATGACACAAGACAAGGCAGCTTTGATGCGGGAAAGATTAGTTGTTTTTAATTAAACCCGTGTTTTTTTTTTTAACATAAGGTCAAAGCACTCCTGTTTATTTCCTTCCATTCGGTGCTGAGCTCTGCGTTGAATCCGAGGCGAGTTGTGGGTGTTTTGGTGGAAAATCCCACCGCGGGGGACACGCTAACAAATCACACCACCGACCATAATGTGACCTCTGTTTTACATTACACGCAAAAACAGTGAAAGGTTAACAGGTTGATGTCACCCCCACTTCTTCTTCAGGGATCTGCTGCAAGGACACCGCGGCTCTCCCCCTCCTCCTGCCCCGGTCTGTAGCTCGCCTCTCTGCGGCTGGCTCGGCTCTGGTATGCAGACAGGGCTGATAATGACATTCACCGTCTGGCTCTGCCTGCCCCGGTGGGGAAGCCACCGAGCGACCGCGGTCGAGGCGTCGCACTCCCGCCGATCCAGAGGGCACAGCGGGGGAGGGGGGGTGTTTCCCGATGAAAACGGGTAACCGCGGCGTAAAATAGTCCCCAATAAATTTACTACAGAGGGTTGTGTGCTGCTCGTCGCTGACCCAGAAAATGAAGTTGAACGAGAAAATTCCTTTAAAAGGCAAATTCTGACTGAGGATGATGATGATGCCCCGGTTTAAACGGCTAAAGCGGCGTTCACGGACCGAATTAACCCAGTTCAGCAAAACTTGACTCGGTTCGGTCATTGGTGTCGGGATAACCCCGTCCGGATTATTTTAGCCCCCCCAGCACAGTGACCGCCGAGCAGCGCTAATTTTACAGCAGGCTAAAACCCGTGATAGAGAGCGGCTAACTCAGGTTAGCTTCGTGCCTCCTCCGTCGGCTGAGCTCAGAAATACAACCGTTGGTCACAAACCGAGACCCGTCGCGGTGAAAACGTCACCGAACAGCCGGGGGAAGTGATAAAAAGTCTACTTTTACAGCAGCGAGCACTTGCCTGGACGACGCGCGGCTCCGTCCTCACTCGTTCGGGGTCTTCTCGGCACTGGAGAGCCTGGCGGGGCGTCACGCAGCCAGAGGCTCCACTACAGCCGAGAAACGTCACTGCACACGGGCTGAGAGGCGGAGACGTCACCGGCTGACGGAAACTGTGCGGGGGTGTCTCTCGTCTGGTAGGTCTGCCTCCGCGCGTCTGTCTCGCACAGTCTGGGACATGTATTTTTATTTCTTTATTTTTCTTCCCTTCAGCTGCGGGTATAAACTAAAGCTGAGCAAAACAACAGGCACTAGGTCTGTGGGGACAGACAAAGCGGCGGTTCGGGGGCTTTCTGGGGGTCGTGAAATGGTCCAGCAGACCAGCACTGGTCCTCGAGGAGCAGCAACACACAAAATAATGGAAGTTCTCCATTATGTACAAATTATTTAACATTACCCTCTTAAAGGGGACCAAATATTCAAAATCCACTTTTTAATGTTTTTTTTACTCAACTTTGGATATGTAATTCTTAAAAAAAAACAGTCCTAGGACCAAAAAAATGCACCCAGTGGTATATTTACTCTAAGTATATTTATTTTTCAGGGATAATAAATGTCTAGATTTCAAATCCTGGCTGGCGCTTGTGATGTCACAAGCCGTAGGACAACCCACCCCAACCTGAGTCCAGCCCCTTACCTAGCAACCCCTGGTGAGGCTCCACCCACCTCAGTATAAAAGACGTCACGGTTGTTTTTCCTGAGTTCATCTCAGCACAATGGCTCCTAGAGTTCGATGTTTCGTTGTTGTTAAAATGCAGTACCGCTAATAACTAATTATCTATCAGTAAAAACGAAAAAACTTATTTACGGGCTCTTAAATCAACCGGACGACTGCTCACGGACCATATCCGGTCAGCGCCGGATGTGGTCCGTGAAAAAAAAGCGGTGCTCGCACTAAGCAGTTAGCAGCCAGTGTGTTACTCTGCAGCCTTATTGCTTGTTTTCGAAGAGTCAGACGAAGAGTTTTTAACATGGAGGGTGAACTTATGGATGTTTCTCAGCGGCCTACGCGACGCGTCAGCGCCTCATTTGCCCTGCCCAAAATGGTGGCCGGCCACAGAAGCGAGCCCACACGAAGGACTTTACAAAACAAGGTAAAAACAATTATTTCTTTGCTGAGAAAAAAATATATTTCTTATGTAATGTAATGTCACCCAAGGCAGACAGGTCCTATAGTGAGGGATCAGACAAAGTGCAGCCCAAAAACCCCTATGATGAGTACAATTAATGGACTAAGTTTTCCCTCGCCCGGACGCGGGTCACCGGGGCCCCACTCTGGAGCCAGGCCCGGAGGTGGGGCACGCTGGCGAGCGCCTGGTGGCCGGGCTTTTACCCATGGAGCCCGGCCGGGCACAGCCCGAAGAGGAGACGTGGGTCCCCCTTCCCATGGGCTCACCACCTGTGGGAGGGGCCAAAGGGGTCGGGTGCAATGTGAGATGGGTGGCGGCCGAGGGCGGGGACCCTGGCGGTCTGATCCTCGGCTACAGAAGCTGGCCATTGGGACATGGAATGTCACCTCTCTGGTGGGGAAGGAGCCTGAGCTAGTGTGTGAGGTTGAGAGGTTCCGACTAGAAATAGTCGGACTCACCTCAACGCATGGCTCTGGCTCTGGAACCAGTTTCCTTGAGAGGGGTTGGACACTCTTCCACTCTGGAGTTGCCCCTGGTGAGAGGCGCCGAGCAGGAGTGGGCATACTGGTTGCCCCCCATCTTGGTGCCTGTACGTTGGGGTTCACCCCGGTGAACGAGAGGGTAGCCTCCCTTCGCCTACGTGTGGGGGGACGGGCTCTGACTGTTGTTTGTGCCTATGCACCAAACGGCAGCTCAGACTACCCACCCTTTTTGGAGTCCTTGGAGGGGGTATTGGAGAGTGCGCCTCCTGGGGACTCCCTTGTTCTACTGGGGGACTTCAACGCTCACGTGGGCAATGACAGTGAGACCTGGAGGGGTGTGGTTGGGAGGAACGGCCCCCCTGATCTGAACCAGAGTGGTGTTCTGTTATTGGACTTCTGTGCTCGTCATGGATTGTCCATAACGAACACCATGTTTAAGCATAAGGGTGTCCATATGTGCTCTTGGCACCAGGACACCCTAGGTCGCAGTTCGATGATCGACTTTGTTGTCGTCTCATCTGATCTGCGGCCGCATGTCTTGGACACTCGGGTGAGGAGAGGGGCGGAGCTGTCTACTGACCACTACCTGGTGGTGAGTTTGCTCCGATGGTGGGGGAGGATGCCGGTCAGACCTGGCAGACCCAAACGTATCGTGAGGGTCTGCTGGGAACGTCTGGCAGAGTCTCCCGTAAGACGGAGCTTTAACTCCCACCTCCGGGAGAGCTTTGAACACGTTCCGAGGGAGGCGGGGGACATGGAGTCCGAGTGGGCCGTGTTCCGCGCCTCTATTGTCGAGGCAGCTTATCGGAGCTGTGGCCGCAAGGTTGTTGGTGCCTGTCGAGGTGGCAACCCTCGAACCCGGTGGTGGACACCGGCAGTGAGGGATGCTGTCAGGCTGAAGAAGGAGTCCTATTGGGCCTTTTTGGCTTGTGGGACCCCGGAAGCAGCTGATAGGTACCGGCAGTCCAAGCGGCATGCGGCTCGGGTGGTTGCTGAGGCAAAAACTCGGGCGTGGGAGGAGTTCGGAGAGGCCATGGAGAATGACTTCCGTACGGCTTCGAGGCGATTCTGGTCCACCATCCGGCGTCTCAGGGGGGGAAAGAGGTACGAGACCAACACCATTTATGGTGGAGGTGGCGTGCTGCTGACCTCAACTCGGGATGTTGTGAGTCGGTGGGCGGAATACTTCGAAGACCTCCTCAATCCTACTGGCACGTCTTCCACTGAGGAAGCAGAGCCTGGGGACTTTGGGTCGGGTTCTCCGATCTCTGGTGCTGAGGTCGCCGAGGTGGTTAAAAAGCTCCGCGGTGGCAAGGCTCCGGGGGTGGATGAGATTCGCCCGGAGTTCCTTAGGGCTCTGGATGTTGTAGGGTTGTGTTGGCTTACGCGACTCTGCAATATCGCGTGGACATCGGGGGCAGTTCCCTTGGATTGGCAGACTGGGGTGGTGGTTCCCCTATTTAAAAAGGGGGACCGTAGGGTGTGTTCCAACTATAGGGGGATCACACTCTTAAGCCTCCCTGGTAAGGTCTATTCAGGGGTTCTGGAGAGGAGGGTCCGTCGGATAGTCGAACCTCGGATTCAGGAGGAGCAGTGTGGTTTTCGTCCTGGTCGTGGAACACTGGACCAGCTCTACACCCTCAGCAGGGTCCTGGAGGGTGCGTGGGAGTTTGCCCAACCAGTTTACATGTGTTTTGTGGACTTGGAGAAGGCATTCGACCGCGTCCCTCGGGGGGTTCTGTGGGGGGTACTCCGGGAGTATGGGGTACCAGGCCCTTTGATAAGGGCTGTTAGGTCCCTGTACGACCGGTGTCAGAGCTTGGTCCGCATTGCCGGCAGTAAAGGCCGAGATACAGTGAAGCAGACTCCGTATACGCGCGTATACGCCCGTATACGCGCGTATACGGAGCCTCTGCTACAGCTCGGCTGATGTTCTCGCGTAGATTCTCGTGTTTTCGCTCCAAATTCTACGTCATTTCCTCCGTACCGTCACTTCCGATCGTCACTTCCGCTAGTTTTTCGCTCCACGGAGAGGACTCAACTGAGCTCGCTGATTGGTCACTTTGACACGCCTACTGAAATGATTGACAGATTTCAGTCAGCTCAAAGTGAAACCTATCGTGAGCAGCTCGCTCAGACTTCTGCGGTGTTCTGATACGGTCTTTCTACTATATATGTTATAAAAAGTTCTCTCAGAAATAAAAATAATAACAGGGAGTGCTTTTCCTGCAGCCCACAGCCCACCACAGCCCACCAGGGAATATATAAAACATCGCGCACCCAGGTAGGACCTGAATTCATTCATTTCATTCATCGAGTGAACGGAGGAAGAAGCGGTTACTTGACTTTAGGCAAAAAAACAAAAGAAAAGGCCCGATCAGCGATAAAAAAGAGGAATTTATTTCATTTGTGTAACATACAAAACAGTCCGGAGCCGGGGAAGTTTAGGTCAGACACCGCGCATCGCGTATGCGAATCGCGTATGCGTAGTAAAAAAATACTTTTGCGCGTACTTGCCCTGAGGGGCTACGCGGGGCTACGCTGCGTACGGGGCATACGTACGCTGCGTATTGGCGTATCGTGAGGACGCTCGAGTGTATCTCGCCCTTAAGTCAGGCTCGTTTCCGGTGAGAGTTGGACTCCGCCAAGGTTGCCCTTTGTCACCGATTCTGTTCATAACTTTTATGGACAGAATTTCTAGGCGCAGCCAAGGTGTTGAGAGGATCCGTTTTGGTGACCTTAGAATCGCTTCTCTGTTTTTTGCAGATGATGTGGTCCTACTGGCTTCATCAGTTCGTGATTTACAACTTTCACTGGAGCGGTTTGCAGCCGAGTGTGATGCGGCCGGGATGAGGATCAGTTCCTCCAAATCCGAGGCCATGGTCTTGAGCCGGAAAAGGGTAGCATGCCCTCTCCGGGTCGGGGAGGAGGTCCTGCCCCAAGTGGAGGAGTTTAAGTATCTCGGGATCTTGTTCACGAATGAGGGAAAACTGGAGCGTGAGATCGATAGGCGGATAGGTGCAGCGTCCGCAGTGAAGCGGGCGCTGTACCGGTCTGTCGTGGTGAAGAGAGAGCTGAGTCAAAAGGCAAAGCTCTCAATTTACCGATCGATCTACGTTCCCACCCTCATCTATGGTCATGAGCTTTGGGTTATGACCGAAAGAACAAGATCTCGGATACAAGCGGCTGAAATGAGTTTTCTCCGCAGGGTGGCTGGACTCTCCCTTAGAGATAGGGTGAGAAGCTCAGTCATCCGGGAGGGACTCGGAGTAGAGCCGCTGCTTCTCCACATCGAGAGGAGCCAGTTGAGGTGGCTCGGGCATCTGGTTAGGATGCCTCCTGGACGCCTCCCTGGTGAGGTGTTCCGGGCACGTCCCACCGGGAGGAGACCCAGAGGAAGACCCAGGACGCGCTGGAGGGACTATGTTTCTCGGCTGGCCTGGGAACGCCTTGGGATTCCCCCGGAGGAACTGCTCCAAGTGGCTGGGGAGAGGGAAGTCTGGGCCTCCCTACTTAGGCTGCTACCCCCGCGACCCGACCCCGGATAAGCGGAAGAAGATGGATGGATGGATGGATGGATGTAATGTAATGTAAAATTTTGAATTAATTTTTTTCACAGTACTACTATTATTTTTTCACGTATTCTGCCTCTGGGTCTGACTCAGGGTCCCCTTTGGAGGGCGGTGTTAATGTAAACAGATTTTGAAGGGCGTGGCCTTCAGAGCTCATTATCATAAACAGCTCGTTCAGAACGGAAGTCAGAAAAGGCACAACTAGAAAGGGGAAATTTTATTATCTAAGAATTATTTTGTGTATTAAATTGAATGAACATGGTCTGGATAGCCAACAGACATACCATAAAAATTTATAGGACCTATAATTGGTCCCCTTTAATATATTGTACTATGGAGATTTAGGGTCATGCTTACAAAAAAAAAGCCATAAAATTACAAGAATATAAGCGAATAAAGTCTTAATATTTCAAGTAGTGTTGTAGTACTCGAGACAGGTCTTGGTCTTGAGACCGGTCTCGAGACCACTTTTTGATGGTCTTGGTCTTGTCTCGGACTCAAACGCATTTTCTTTTATTAATTTCAGTTAGAAACATGACAATTTAAAA
>JBBPBX010037889.1:5798-30686 GCA_038048925.1 Garcialebias charrua | reverse complement strand
TTTTTTTTTTTTTTTTATTATCAACATCACAAAAAAATAACAATAAAATTGAATACAATGAAAAAAGACAATAGCCAGGGGGAACATAAATCGAACAAAATAAGTGGAAGTTACAGTCATATTATTTTTGCAAAAATAGAACAATTGTACAATATGTAATGTGCCAAGTTTTATGTATAGAATAAAAAATAAATGAGTAACAATATAAACAAAAAATATTTTAATGTAAAAGTTCAGCCATAATCCCAAGTTGAGAGCAAGCCCATATTGTTGTTTTTGCTTTTTGATTGGTTGAGGGTCTAATTGTAAGTAAATATTGTTTAAATTCAATTAAAAAAACAGAGAAATCAGGTTTTTTCTTTGAAAATTTACATTTGTGTATATGAAATTTAGCCTTAATGATTAACAAATTAATTAAAAAGATCTTCGGATTCATTTTGCCACAATGTTTAAACCCAAACAGGACATGTTCCCAATATAACTGAAAGTCTGCTTGTATCTTTGAGTCAACATAGTTACAGAAACTTTGCCAAAACATTTTAGAACGAGGACACATCCAGAACAAATGAGTAACAGACTCAGGGCAGAGATCACAAAAGGAACAGTTCACCACAATGTTAGAGTTGAATTTCTTTAAATAGTCTTTGGCTGGGTAGATCCTGTGTAAGAGTTTGAAGGACACTTCTTTTACCTTGTTAGTGAGAAGAAAGTGATTTGGAAGCAACCAGGTAGATTTCCAAGAAATATTATTCCGAAAGCGATTCCAATATGGTACAACAGCAGGAGTGGAAGTCACATCTCTCTGAAACAGGGATCTGATTGATTTATTATTGTTCCGAAGAAGAGGGAGAAGACATATTTTGCCAACAGGAGAATGTATGGGAGTCATAGTGGGAGACTGATGATAAGTGAGTCTTGGTCTTTGTTTGTATAACATGCAGATCTCTGTAGAAATAGCACCAAAAACTTTTGCATATTCTCCAGGAGAGATGGGAAAATTAAATTTAGAGAGAAAGGCCTCATAACCCAGCAACGTGCCAGCACTGTCAAACAGTTGATCTATCAAAATAATGTTACGATTAAACCATGAGTCAAGAAATAAAGTTTTTTTCTTATATAAAATATCCTTATTATTCCATATGAAGTATCGATGAGGAGAGAAGTTGTGTTTGTAGATGAGTGACCAAGACAAGAAGGCCTGACGGTGAAAATTTGACAGTTTGATTGGGAGTTTTTGTATATCAAAATTACAGACCAAAAAGAAGTTCAGACCACCAAGTTTAGAGAAAATATGGAATGGTATGATGTTCCAAATAGAGGTTGGTGAATTAAAAAATTGACGAATCCAATTTATCTTGAAAGTATTATTCAAAGTAGAGAATGATAAACAATTAAGTCCTCCATTTTCATATGAATTCATTAGAGTAGATTTCTTAATGTAGTGAATTTTGTTTTTCCAGACAAAGTTAAATAATAATTTGTCAATTTCTTTTTCATTTTTATTGTCAAGTTCCAACGCCTGTGCAGCATAAATGAGCCTGGAGAGGCCTTCAGCTTTAGTAAGCAGAATGCGACCACGTAGTGAAAGATCTCTTATTAACCACTGATTAAGTCTTTTTCTAGTTCTTAGAATTAGAGGCTCATAATTTAGAGAGCTTCTTCTTTTCTGATCTTTAGTGATGGTTATACCTAAATAAATTAGCTCATTTTTAACTGGTATGTCTGCAATTGAGGTTTTGGTGCAGTCCTTAACAGCCATTATTTCACATTTCGTGAGGTTAAGATAAAGACCGGATGCTTTGGAAAAAGTATTTATTTCTTTGATGGCTAATGGGATTTGATTCTCGTCCTTTAAAAATAAGGTAGTATCATCTGCCAGCTGTGTTAAAGTAACAGTTTTATCAACAATAGAGATCCCTTTCAGAGGACTGGATTTAATGTGATCGGCCAGAAGCTGAGCTACCAAAAGAAACAAGTAGGGGGAGACAGGACACCCCTGTCTGATCCCTCTGCAGATGTTGAATCTAGGAGAGGAGCCATTTTTTAGTTTGATGGAGCTGTTGTTGTTTTTGTACAAGGTTTTAATGATAGCACTAAAGAATGTTCCAAATCCAAATTTACTTAGACTTTGAAAAATAAAACCATGTTCTACCGTATCAAACGCTTTAGAGAAGTCCAAGAATAAGATAAAACCATTATCGTGAACAAATTCAGGATAATCTAAAATGTCCAAAACGAGTC
Organism: Garcialebias charrua; assembly: GCA_038048925.1. Lineage (NCBI taxonomy): Eukaryota > Metazoa > Chordata > Actinopteri > Cyprinodontiformes > Rivulidae > Garcialebias > Garcialebias charrua. The sequence goes on along the minus strand of JBBPBX010037889.1, from coordinate 28,445 downwards.
TTATATTATTTGTGATATGTCTATTTTTCATAAAACCAGATTGGGTTTCATCAATAATTGAGTGTAGAACAGATTTTAATCTTTTAGCAACAACTGAAGCAAATATTTTGTAATCATTATTAAGAAGACAAATGGGACGCCAGTTATCAAGAAGTAACGGATCTTTTTTAGGTTTTGGTATAAGAGTGGTTAAACCCTGAGTGAGGGTTGTTGGAAGAGTGCCTTTTTCTATACTTTCAATGAAAACATTTAAAAGGAAAGGGGCAAGGTCAGATGAAAAATGTTTATAAAATTCAGCACTTAGTCCGTCAATCCCTGGTGATTTGTTAATTTTGAGATGTGAGATGGCATCTAAAGTTTCCTGTAAAGAGATTGGCTCATCACAGCGTTGTTTTTCAATATTTGAGATAGGTTTAACAGTTAAATTGATCAACAGGGCATCGACTGAAGCTTGGCAAAAATTGGAGTTATATAGAGTTTCATAAAATGAACTACAATATTTAGCTATGTCATCAAGGTTATCTGTAACCGAGTCATTAATCTTTAGTCTGGAAATAGAGTTATTGACAGCATTATGTTTTTCTAAGTTAAAAAAGTAATGAGTGTTTTGTTCACCCTCCTCTGGCCATTTTCTCCTTGATCTAACAAAAGCTCCTTTACTTTTGTCCAATTTAGCTTGTAGTTCAGTTAATTCTTGTTGTTCTGACATGTTTAAATTAGAGGGATTCAATTGAGAAAGCTCGGATATCCTTGAAATAATTTTGGTTTCCTCTGCTCTACTAGCTTTGGCTTTGTTACTGCTGAATTTTCTTAGGAATTTACCAGATTCAAATTTAAAAAGTTCCCAGTTAAGTCCATAAAGATTATCTATCTGTGCTTTATTCCAGTAAAATATAAGTAATTTTTTTATCTTTGTGGTGACCTCTTCATAATTTAGTAAGGAGTTGTTCAATTTCCAGTATGAAGGAGAGTTAAAAGAGTGATTTTTGTCTGAGAAGTTAATAATAAGCTCAATAACTTTATGGTCTGTAAGGGGGGTAGGTAGGATATTAACGGTAACAGTTTCCTTGTTTACTGAATCGGAGATTAACCAGAAGTCTATCCTAGATTGTTGAGATGAAGATTTATTACTCCAAGTAAATAAACAGTCATGTGGATGTTTCGCTCTCCAAATATCAATTAAATTAAAATTTTCCATAAAAGATTTAATAGTTGGGCTTGAGGCGTTTGGTTTACCAGGAGGCCATTTATCAGAATTACCATTTAAGACAGTATTGAAATCACCTCCCATGAGAATTACAGTGTTAGGATATTTTTTTAACCATTCTAGAAAAATCTTTTCAACTGCAATAAACAGCTTATCACTTTCTCCCTTGTTGTTGTATCCATAAATGTTGGCACAAATGAAATAATAGTTTTCGTGAAATAGTAGTTGGCAGATAAAGTGACCTAGTGAATCACATTCAGTTGAGATTATATTCCCATTAAATCTGTGTTTTAAGGACATAACTCCTGCAGAGCGTTCAGACCCGTGAGAGAGCCAAACAGTGTTACCCCACTGGGATTTCCAAAAAGTAACATCATCAACTGTAGAGTGACTTTCCTGAAAGAAACAAAGATCAGATTTGAGATTTTTGGCAAACAGAAATAATGCTTTTCTTTTTAACATGTTACGCATCCCCCTGGCATTAAGAGAAATAAGTGAAAACGATGACATTTAACGAACACGAATAGTAACTTGGTCAATAGAGGTAGTTAAATACTATTCACACCGTGAATCAGTACCCTATTAACGTCCCAAATTTTGGTTTGCAACATATTATAAAGTTCCAGAACAGTACAGTTTTGACAGAACAGTCTTTTTTTTTTTTACCAAAACAGCAGTGTGGACCCATCAGGAAGGAAATGGGAATTGAGATGAATCTCGCATTGGACTAAATACTGGGGGGGATCTCCACACCATTGATGAAACCACGACCCCCGATGAAATAGGCTGATTTTCCCTCATCTCGAGCCTTTTGGATGGATGGCCATAGTTTCTGTCGGGAGTCACGATCTTCTTTGCAGAGGTCTTCGGTGAAACAGAGCCCATTTTTTTTCAAGAAGTCATTTCTTTTAGCTGCTTTCCAGATGTAATCTCGATATCTCCTCGCCACAAAGCGAATGATGATAGCACGGGGCGGGAGCTGCCGATGAGCTTTCTTCCAACCCGATGAGCAACATCAATGAAGATCTGAAGATTTTCTTTATCTTTTGGAAGAATCTCTTGGCACACCCGCAGCACCTCCTTCAACACATCCTCCTTCTCACCCTCAGGGATTCTATGAAGTGAGGTTCCAGCGACGATCATAGCGTTCCATCTCAGTGACGCAAATTAAGCAGGATGTTGTGTCTTTTTCATTGCGTTCTACACGTTTTTCAACAGAGTTAATTTTCTTTTTGACATCTTTCATCTCTTCGAGCATGTTTTCCATCCTAGCTTCAAGAGCGTCACTTCTGGCGTTGATCAGGTTAGCTAGCATAGCAATAGCATTAGCATCATCGGTGTGTAGGCTGCTAGTCAGTTGAGAGACATTTGAAAATGGCTTCTTTGCTACAGGAGGCTTACTTGGGGTTACCGGGAGCGGTGGAAAATCCATTTCGTTGTCCACCTCTGGTTGAAGAGCCCCGATATCTGCACCACTGTAGTCGTGATCTTTCCCAGCAGCTGCACCTGCTTTCTCCCATTTGTGGTCTCCGGTTCTTTTTTGAGCTGATTTTGGCATTTTTCTGAGTGTAAGATAAACTTACAGGAGCGAAAAAGTTCTTAACTGTGTCTTTTTACAAGAGAAAAAGGCACAAGAGTTGCACAAGAGTTGCAAATAATAATATTGGTACTGAGAGCACGTTGTAGAACGTCTTACCCCGGAATTACACTGCACGCGGCTCCGCCCCGCTCCGGTCCGCAGGTCGCAGCTGAACGAGTCCAATTTCCACTGCCTCCGCTCCGCTCAGGTCCGCCTGGATGCGCCGCTCCAAGACACGTGCGAGATCGCGCGATAAATCAAGTGATAAATAAGTAAGTCAGAACAAAACAATTCATTCGGTGGAAAGAAGGAGAACAACTGTAGAGAGACTGCTGCCTTGATCTTCTCTCGTAAATGAGCTACATGGTTTGAGCAACAGGAAGTGATGTTTACATTTCAGAATAAAATACTTTTTTATTTATTTATTTTTGTATTGCGTTATTAGGTGTAGTCATAGTCATAAATATAATAGTTTAGTCATAGAATAGTCATAAATGATAGTTTGACAGCATTTTTGTACAAATAAATCCGTATAGAGCTAGGATTAGTCCGCCCGTGGTGATTTTATTTTGTAAATACGGAAGTTGTGCTCGTTCCTTTTCCTGTTGGTGCGACGTAATCTTCAAAAGTTGACTCCGGCACAGCTCCGTCATCCGGCAGAAATAGAAAAATTTCTAATTTTGACGGACTGCCGTCCGCTCTCCGCAGCTCGCCGCCGCCGTGCGGAGCCAGTGTAAATTCTGTCATTTATTATAATGGGTGCGTATTTGCTGCGGAGGTCGGACCGGAGCGGGGCGGAGCCGTAACGCATGTAGTGTAATTCCGGGGTTACACTGCCGCCATCTTGACGCAGAATCTTACAATGAAGAATGTTAAAGTGAAACTAAACCCAAATTTAAGTTTTCTTAGCTGATAAACTCCCTAGAATGTGTTTAAAATGTTTCTGAGCACTATTTATGTGTTAATTTTCATGTATTTGTGCGTATTAGTTAAAATTGGCAATATTTGGTCTAAAAACGTGTTCACGGTAGCCCTATGGGTTGAACAGAGGTTATTGCACGTTAATTTTACTATTAGTTCAAATGCTCAGTTGTGACATGTCTGCTCAGTTGTGACGTCACATCGTCTCCTGCCTGAATATAAAACTGTAGCCACGCCCCCGAGAAGGTCACTCCCCCCTGCAGAGCTCAGGGCGGAGCGGAGTTGGATCAGAGATTAGCATCATAGCATTAGCATAGAAGAGCTACGATGTTCCATAAAAGCTCTTCAAACTGATGTTCATTGTCCACCCACCCTTACACCATCAGGTTACAATCCGTTTGGAGGTGAGTCCCATTTTACATCTTTCCATTCCATAATTTATTTTTGGAGTATATGACGTGTTTCTTCAAGTGCTGTTTATTGCGGCCTGCAGCCTTGCTTCGGTGTGGCCCCACATAAGGTCGTGGCGTTTATCTGTTGCTGATCAACATTAGTTTGTGTTGTAAATGCGTTTAAATGCTAAGAATCTAGTGTTTCTTATGAACACCGCAGAATGTGTGAACTCTGATAATGAAGACGTGACATCAAAAAAGAATGGAGACTAGCTTGCGCTAATTTTAGCTGTTGTACTAGTTACGATGTTTATGTTTATGTTTATTAAATTTGTTCATTTTTTTTACAAAAGAAACAATACAAGACAATCCCATAAATGATAATGTACAAAATATAAAAAAATGAAAGGTAGCAGAAAGAAGAATAAATCTTATTATATCTGCCCCTTTTCTCCAACATCAGATTAAACAAAAATAATCTTCAACAAACAGTACAAAATAACTAACTCTTTCTAATTTTCTAACTAAATTTCTTTTGCTGCAAATAATGTTGTGGTATTTATAAAATAATATGTACTTGGTGAATGAATATATCATGTTCATCAGCTCTGTGCAGCAGTATTTATTTTGCACTGGGTCATCTGTTTGACATCAACAAAGTGATAAAACAGTAATGTTTCTCAAGTATGTTTTTTTGTAAGGTGATTAAAAATGTGTTGTTGTTTTTTAGCTCCATATGAGGCGTTCCACATCCAGGGAATCTCTGAGCCGTGCAGCAGTCCCAAACACTCGAGACCACCTTCAGGATGCTCTACCTGCCAGCCGGAAACAAACACCAAGGTCTCAGCTGCACCCAACATTGTCATGGATGGAGGTCTCAAGAGATGACGCAGCTCTGGCCGAGACTCTCTGCATCATCTTCCGCTGAATTTGAAATACATGTCACACATTTGGCACTTCGCATCTGGTTCTGTGAACTTCTTTTAGAATAGGATACCCTTTATGTAAATTACTATGTACTTGTGTTAAATTATTATTTATGTTTTCTTCTAACCCTGTGCGGACTGGGCACCTGGGTGGTCTGTAACACAGGTGTACACACCCACCTGTTCACATCTGGCCATAACCTATGTCAGAAAGGGATTTTTTTATAAGTCATAAATTGAAGTACAGGAAATTTTTTAAATGTTAACGTTTAAAAAGTTTATGCTTCCTATAACTTTTTTAATAATGTACAATTTGGATTACTCTAATTGATTATTGCACTTTGTTTCTTTTGTTTTATAATATTTAATATTGGCACACCTGAAACAATTATAATTTATATTATATTAAAACATTATTTTGTAAAAATTGCTGATGTAAACATGTTTATTAAATGTTTGTTTAAATTATGCATGCATCTGAGAGAAATGCAATTTCAATCCTGTGTATGTTCTGTACATATTGCAGTTTGGACAATAAAGTTGACTTTGAATTTTGACTTTGATGTATGATTTGGAAATGTATTTATCAATACAGAGGTCTAGTGTTGACAGAACAATGAGCTTCATAATTGAAGAATTGAAAAACTGAACAAATATGGTATTAGAGGACCAGCATTACAGTGGGTATCTAGCTACTTAAAAAATAGGAAACAATTTGTACAAATAAATGATGTAAGATCTGACCTCTGTAATATCACATGTGGAGTTCCCCAAGGCTCTGTACTTGGACCAAAGCTTTTTATTTTATATGTGAATGACTTGGTAAATGTGTCAGGACTCCTTAAATGTGTACTTTTCGCAGATGATACCACTTTTTTCTGTTCAGGTGAAGATATAGAACAAATGTTAGAATTGATAAAGACAGAATTTGTAAAGATACAAACTTGGTTTAAAATAAATAAATTATCATTAAATCTAGAGAAAACTAATTACATGATATTCGGTAATAGAAAGAAAACTGTTGATGTTCCACTCAAAATTGAGGATGTTGAGATTTGTAGAGTGAGTGAGGTGAAGTTTTTGGGTGTTATCATTGATGACAAACTGACATGGAAACAACACATAAATTCTGTAAGAATAAAAATAGCTAAATCGATAGCAGTACTGTACAAAGTCAGAGACCTATTGAATGATAAGGCTCTGTATTTGTTGTATAACACAATCATTGTTCCACACTTAATCTATTGTATTGATGTTTGGGGGAATGCGTGTAAAACAATCACAAAGCCTATTTTTGTATTACAGAAAAGAGCTGTAAGAATTATCACTAGAAAGCATTACCGTCATCCATCAAGTACATTATTTTATCAACTAAAATTACTGAAGTTCCATGATTTGGTAGACTATAATATTTTATCAGTTATGTATAGAGCTCAAAATAATGCATTACCTTTAAATATCCAAATGCACTTTGTTAAAAGACAAAGTTGTTATAATCTTAAGGGAACAGAGTTGTTTGTAAAACCACAATTCAGAACCAGTTTGAAGGGACGTTCTACCTCAATTCAGGGAATTAGATTATGGAATGGCTTGGAGAATGTAGTTAAAAATGCCAAGTCAATGTTTACATTTAAAAAAATGATCAAAACAAATATGTTAAAAAAATATATGTGAAATAACGTAATGTGTATTGCATTAGTTAGAAAATTAGAAAGTGTTAGTCATTTTGTACTGTATTAGTATTAGTTAGAAAACTAGAAAGAGTTAGTCATTTTGTACTGTATTAGTATTAGTTAGAAAATTAGAAAGAGTTAGTCATTTTGTACTGTTGGTTGAAGAATATTATTGTTTAACCTGATTGTTGGAAAAAGTTGGTTGAAGATTATTATTGTTTACATGGTTTGACTACTGTTGTTTAATCTGATTGTTGGAGATAAGGGGCAGATATAATAAGATTTATTCTTCTTTCTGCCACCTTTCATTTTTTTACATTTTGTACACTATCATTATGAGATTGCCTTGTATTGTTTCTTTTGTAAAAAAATGAACAAATTTAATAAACATAAACATAATTGATTATGTTGACTATGAGCAGTCCATTTTAACACATTTACTATATAAAAATTAATTTTAACTGAATGTGGAGTGCAACATGTATATCATTTAGTATTTTTACTCATTTTTTATAATTTGATACAAGTTTGTGTGTGCTTTTACTGGTAGAGTAATGCATACCCATAGTAATTCACATCACAGGAGAAATGATTTTTAAGACAATAAAATGCACAGTTTATTCAAGACCAGGTTTATTGGTGTGTTTTTTAATATATAGTATATTTATTAGGGATTTAGGAAGTACTAAATAATTCATAATTATACCCTTGGCGTCTCCCTACAACACATGTTTTCTACAGGTGAGAGGAAGCTGCAGTGACCACAGGTGCACCTTTTGAAAGGTTTTTATTTATTTATTGCTTTACAATTTGGATTGAGATAGTTAAAAATTATTTAAAAAAAAAAGATTATTTGTTACTGCTTTGAACATTAGCCTATGTTGCTAATATAAATTTACCACTCAGATGCTGGACCCGTTCGGTCCACACCACCAGATTCTTGCACAAGAGCGTCAGTGCCTGTAGCCAGCAGCTTGAACTGATAAGGCTCAGGACCTGTGGCTCTCTGCTCCAAGTCTCCCTCAGTTTCTGGTGAGGGAGGTGGAGAAAAGACCTGTGTCGCTGTGTTCACTCTCCATGTTGCATAATATTATGCTAATGCTAGCTGCATGTCACGGTCCTAGCCACACCCACCTACTCGCTCTAACCCCACCTCCTCCACTCCTTTAGGCGGTGCCTCTACAGTCTATCGGAACGCCCATTTTGGAGAAGATTTTGAATTTGAACTTGGGGAGGAGTTAAAGACCCAGAGCCCGTTTAGTTTCACTTTAACAACAGGAAGTCAAACTTTCAGTTCTGGTTTGTCTTACAAAATTTAAATCACACAAAGTGAACAGATAAATTAAACACATTTACTTAAAAAAAAAAAAACTACAACTCAATGGAAATTATTTCTGTCAGCGCTACAAAAACAAAGTGTCTTTATATCACAATACAAGACAAAATATTTATATATTTACTTTTTTATAAATATATATATTTTTATGCTTTAACAAAATATATCCTTATCATGTTCTAATAATAAAATGAGCATAGCATATTATTCAAACATTAAAGCGTAATTGTTTGAAGGTGATAATGTAAAGTGTGGATGAGGAAACAGAAGAAGCAGAAACAGTCCAGTCAGAGTGTCTGCATACAAGCTGCTGCTGCTTCAACCTCTGGATCATCAGGACACAGTTCATCTTCTCCCACAAACACACCATCGTGTTCAGCTCTCCAGAACAAACGTCACAACCACCAGCTGTAGAGAAGAAGAAGAAGCAGCAGAAGAGATAAATGAGACTTTCAGAGAGACCAACACAAACTTCAATCACAAAACATTGTGCAACATCTTTGGGTAAAACTTAGTAACTGTTGAAAATCAACCCTGCTTGACTATTAGCAAAATATTTCATAAACCACTGGATGGAATTTATTTAAACTTTCAGTAAATACATTTGAAATGTTCACCTTCAACTGATTAACTTTTGGAGTCAACATAATTCAAGATGGCTGCCACAGCTATTGAAATTTAGGCTAGACATAAATAGCTGTAACTCAGTGAATTTGACAGATACTGATGTAAAATGTGGTGTGGTAGTAGCTGACAGTCATTCACAAAACATCCTCCAAGCTCTAACAGATCAGGTGAGACATCACATGATCACATAACATGTTATTTTGGTGAGTGATGCGCATTCCTTCTCAAAGTCAAAGTCAAAGTCAACTTTATTGTCAAAACTGTAATATGTACAGGGCATACACAGGATTGAAATTGCATTTCTCTTTGTCCCTCGGTGCAACAGTAAACATTTAAACACTAAAACACTGAAACATTTAATAAACATAAACATAAAATTAAATAATAAAAGTGTAATACTGTCCTGAGTTTTTTCATAGTAGTTTTTGCATAGTAGTAGTATGAAAGTATGAAAAGTTACACCAACACTAAAACACTAAACATTTAGTAAACATAAGCATAAAATGAAATAATAAAAGTGTACTACTGTCCTGAGTTTTTTGCATAGTAGTATAAAAGTGTAAAAAGTATATCTATAAAATAAAATGAAAGTTCTGGCATTGACATTTGTAATAGAGTGACAAAGCAGCATATGAAGTTTATGTACACAGTATATGTATGAGGTAGTTGATATTGGTATAAAGGTAAAGTGGCGTATACAATAAGGCTAGTAAAAATATATATATATATATCAGCAGTAGTGTAGATATAAAAAGTAGTGCAAATGTAAACAGTAGTAATAAATGTAAACAGTAGTAATGAATGTAAACAGTAGTAATAAATGTAAACAGTAAATGTAAACAGTAGTATGACCATAGGCAGTAATGTAATGCAAACATTAGTGTGAATATAAGAAGTAGTGCAAAGTGAATGAGCACATGACCGTGAGTTGAGTGAATAACCCGTTTTGATGACACAGAGTCCAGTGTTAAAATCTTTGTGTTGTGTGGTAATGTGTGAAAGTTTTTAGTGTTAATGCAGTACAAGTGGGAGGGGAGGCAGAGCAGGCAGAGAGTTTAGCATCCTGACTGCCTGATGAACAGAGCTGTCATTTAGTCTGCTGGTTTGAGCCTGGAGACTCCTCAGTCTCCTCCCTGAAGGCAACAGGCTGAAGCAGCTGTGTAGTGGGTGTGTGGGATCACCTGCCATGCAGAGGGCTTTCCAAGTGAGGTGGTTGCTGTGTAAGTCCTGTAGTGAAGGGAAGGAGGTGCCGACAATCTTCTCAGCTGCTCTCACGATGCGTTGGAGGCTCTTTCGGCAGGATGCAGTACATGCACCAAACCACACCGTGATGCTGCTGGTCAGGACACTTTCTATGGCTCCCCTGTAGAAGGTGCACATGATCGGGGTTGGAGCTCCAGTCCTTTTCAGCTTGCGGAGAAAGTAGAGGCGCTGGTGAGCCTTCTTGGCCAGTGATGCAGAGTTCCTGCTCCAGGACAGGTCCTCTGAGACATGCACTCCCAGGAACTTGGTGCTGTCCACTCTTCTCCACTGTGGTGCTGTTGATGGTCAGAGGGGCATGTTGGGCATCCCTCTTCCTGAAGTCCACAACAATCTCCTTTGTCTTCTCCACGTTGAGAGGGAGATTGTTGTGTCCGCACTACAAGGCCAGGCAGCTCACCTCATTCCTGTAGTCCGTCTCATCGTTGTTGCTGATGAGACCCACCACTGTTGTGTCGTCCGCAAAAGATCGGAAGCTCTCGACCTTGACTTCTCTAAATGGTTTTCAGAATCTGTTGGAATCCTGGCAAAAACCAATGCAGATGTGTTCCTGTCTTTGATTTTATACGTCTACCTTATAATGTTTTGCTAGTTTTTTGATACTTTGTTAAAAAAAAAAAAACTTTCTTTTGTTTTTTTCTCTCTTTTGTTTTCTATTGTTTATTGTTTGTTTGTTTATTGTTTATTGTTTAAGGAAATTCTACCACTGCTGTTCATTGTTCTTTAGTTTTAGCAGGTCGCTTTCGTAAATGAGCCCATGAGGTTCAAAAGATTTACCCGACTAAATAAAGGTTGAATGAATGAATGAACTTGATGAAGTGGTTGGAGCTGTATGATGGTGTGCAGTCGTGTGTTAGCAGGGTGAATAGAAGGGGGCTCAGCACACATCCTTGTGTTGCTCCTGTATTCAATGTGATGGTACTGGATGTGTTATTCCCGACCCGTACTGCCTGTGGTCTCCCGGTCAGGAAGTCTAGCAGCCAGTTACACATTGAGGTGTTCAGCCCCAGACTGTCCAGTTTTAGGATGAGCTGTTGGGGGATGATGGTGTTGAATGCCGAGCTGAAGTCGATGAACAGCATTCTGACATAGGAGTCTTTCGTGTCCAGATGTGTGAGAGCTGTGTGGAGGGCAGAGGAGATGGCATCGTCGGTTGAGCGATTAGGCCGATATGCAAATTGGAAGGGATCCAGGGAGGCAGGGAGGACAGATGTGATGCTTTTCATGACTAGCCGTTCGAAGCACTTCATCAGGATGGGGGTGAGTGCTACTGGACGATAGTCATTGAGGCAGGAGGACGTTGCCTTCTTTGGGACAGGGATGATGGTGGTGGCTTTGAAACAGGTGGGGACGATGTCCTGACTCAGTGAGATGTTAAAGATGTCCGTGAAGACCGCTGCGAGTCCTCCTGCACAGTCCTTCAGCACACGACCAGGTATATTGTCAGGACCAGAAGCTTTCCGGGTGTTGATATTGATGAATGATCACCTCACGCTGTCTGAGGACAGCGCCAGCACATGGTCATCAGGAGAGGGGTTGAGTTTTTGTGCAGGTGTGCTGTTACATGCCTCAAACCGAGCAAATAAGTCATTCAGTTCATTCAGCGTAGAGGTTGTGCTTCTCAGTCTTTCCTTCTTTTCTTGTCTTTCTGTTTGATCCTGAAACCAGTCCCTGTTCTCCTCTCATACATTCATTCAGAAATACAGTTACTGGGAAGCTGCAGGTTTACAGGAAACACTGGATCTTTGCTTTGACAACAACTGGGTTTAGTCCAATTCTGCTGAAAGCAGCAGGAACGACTCCAACCTCCTACTGACCTCAGAGTCTCCAGTCTGTAGTCTGGACTATTCACAATATCCAACAGCTTCTGAACATCTGGATAATGCAGGTTGTTCCAATTCAGGTCCAGTTCTTTCAGATGGGAGGGGTTGGACTTCAGAGCTGAGCTCAGAGAAGAACAGCTGATCTCTGACAAACTGCAGCTCATCAAACTTAATAAAGAATAAAACATGTAAGTTTAGAAAACAAAACAAAACTTTTAAAGATGTGATGTAAACAAAGTAACATAAACAAGGACACACACACACACACACATCCCTCCTCCTCCATCAGCAGGTGATAAACATGTCTGACCTCAGAGTCTCCAGTCTACATCGTGGACTCTCCAGAAAACCACACAGCTGCTTCACTCCTGAATCCTGCAGCTTGTTGTAACTCAGGTCCAGTTCTGTCAGATGGGAGGGGTTGGACTTCAGAGCTGAGCTCAGAGAAAAACAGCCGATCTCTGACAAACTGCAGTCCTCCAATCTGAATAAAGAATAAAACATGTAAGTTTAGAAAACAAAACTTTTAAAGACTGAACTATGAAAAACATTGATCCAACTGAAAAATGTTTTAATGTTTCAAACTAAACGTTTTAATTGTAAGAGCCATTTATTCAAAGGAGTTTAAAACTTAATGCAACATTTGTTATTTTTACAGTTTGCGTTATTTCTGTGAATAATAGTTTGTTAGTGTGTTAAAGAATTGGATAAATAAAAACATCTGCATGTTATATATTCTTTTTACATGCTGCATTTTGATTGGCTGCTGAATTTGTAATATAAAGTCATGAAAGGCATCAGCAGGTTAGAAGTCTTGCACCCGAGAATAACTCAGTCTTTAGACGTCCCTTTCCTTTTGTTTTGAATATGGTAAATGGAGCTTATTTATATAGCGTATAGAATATGTTTGTTTTGTTTATTTATGTTTATTTGTAAATTATTGAAGTTTATTTAGTAATAATAAATAATAACTGTTAGTTTCAGCTCTGCTTTTATTGTGAAAGTCATGACTTTAACTATGAGCTGAACATCAAGTGTCTCAGAGTTTCCAAGTAAATGACACAATGTTTAATATTTGATGTTCAGTGAAAGACCAGAAGATGAAAACAGAGTTTGTCATGAAGCTCCTCCCCATCCCTCACCACGCACCTCCGCCCTCTTCATCTAAAATTAATACATGTAAGGAATTTGAGTCTCGAGTGTGCTACAACGGTTTTACATCTCTGTTGTTCAGAACCACCTGGGACTCAATTTTATATACACTTTAGACATTCATTCATAAACATCCTCATAAAAGTCACATATATTATTTATTTATTTTTCTCTTACCCCCTGGTTGCCTGGCGGTCATTCTGGGGGTGGGCCGTCAGGGGTTGTCCTGGGATGTGGGGGGGTTCGGGGCCTGGGGGTTTGCCGTGGGAGGGGCTGGCGGTGCGCTCCCCCTGGGGCTGCTTGGGTTCGGGTGTCCTGTCCTGTTGGCAGGGCGCGGGTTGGGCCGGATCTTGGATGTCTGCTACTCTCCACCCCAGAATGAATGGGCGTACCTCCTGGGTTTGGATGTGGGCTGGCCCATGTAGGGGGCAGGTACATGTCTTTGGTGCACTTTGGTGTGGACTTGTTCCTGTTTAAAGTGCTTTATAAATAAAATGGTATGGTATGGTATGGTATGTCTTGGACCTAGGGGGTATTCATTCATTCATTCAACCTTTATTTATACAGGCTAGCCTCGTTGAGTCACGGGGACTCATTTACAAGAGGGACCTGTCTCACTCACACCAAACAACCATCCACTCTCACACTCACACCTAGGGTCAATTTAGAGTCACCAATCAGCCTAACAAGCATGTTTTTTGGTCTGTGGGAGGAAACCGGAGTACCCGGAGGAAACCCACGCATGCACGGGGAGAACATGCAAACTCCACCCAGAAAGGCCCCGGACCGGGATTTGAACCGGCAACCTTCTCGCTGAGAGGCAGCAGCTCTACCAGTTGTGCCACCGTGCAGAGTGTGCATCTGGATTATGAATGGAATGTGTTGTTATTGTTTGTCTTTCTGTGAGTGAGGGTGAGGATGAGGGTGGGTCTGAATGAGTGTGTCTGTGTATGAATGTTTAAGTGTCAGGCTGGGACTTGGACTGCCCCCTCTCTGATACATCTGAGGCTACTTAGTGTTGCGCTCCTGCCACGTGGCCCCCTGGTGGGTGTTCCTTTGCCTGCGGGAGTGCTTGGGGCCCTCACTATCTGGGGTTGGGTGCTTGGGCGTTTGTCGGCTCGGCCTGGTGGCTGCCTGGTGGGGCTCGTGTCCTCTGGTCCTGTCGGGTCTGGGCCTGAGGGGTGGGCGTCCCCGGTGCCCGGGCCTCTTGACCGGCCCTGGGGCTACGTCGGTGCAGCGGGCTCCGGTGGGGGCCTGTGAATCTGTCGCGGTTGACCCCGGGGGGTCATTGTATGTGGTCACTGGTGGGGTTCGTCCGGTTCTTCCCCTTGGTCGGATCTGGGGAGTGGGCGAGTGGCTCGTCCTGTTTGGGTGGTCCTGGGGACTCTGGGCTCGGGGTCCTTCCTGGGGTCTTGGGCTTTGATCGCTCCTTTGTCTGCCTCGGGCTTTGGGGGGACGGATCTCTGATGCTTCACAGTCGCTAATAAATGTTCTATTGGAGGAACCTTATTCACTTATGCATGCTCACAACCACACACAAATGGATGCAGGGATGTATATGTAGATATATGCAGATATGTAGATGGGTATATGAATGAATATAAATGTATATGTATGTATACTGTATATATATTTGTAGGTATGGGTATGTGTATTTATAGAAATCTACTGCAAGGTCATGAATATTATTAGTCTTTATGCATGTATGTTTGTTGCTGTGTTCTGTCATGTGCTTTGCAGGATTGCGGACGGAGGTTGGGTGTGTTTGCCTTGTGCTCTTTTTGTGGATAATTGTTGTTTTGGTGTCTTACTTTCTCTTTTCTTTCTCTCTATAAAAAATACATATTGGAGTGAGAGGATGGCTATAAGGTGAGAAGGGAGGCCATCTATAAATGGAAAAAAAAAAAGGAATGGATCTTTGATGAACTCTTGCTGACGACGTCTGATTTTACAAAAGGTAAATCTGGTCATTAATTTGTTTTTATTGTCACAGATATGATTGTTTTATTATTATAAACATGATTAAAAAATTAAACCATTTCAAATATCTGTTTATTCTTTTTAGAGTGCTAATATAAAAAATATTTTGTATTTTTTTCATTCAACCTTTATTTAGGCAGGTTAATCTCATTGAGCCTCAAGGTGTCAGGCTCTGTCCCTGTCTGTTTGTTTATTTGTGTTTTCCTCCTGTCTTGCTTTTGTCATTCTGAGCTTTGTGATTTCTGTTTTTTGTTTATCTCATTCAGTCTCTGTCATTTCTCTCTCACTCCTCAGTCTGTCTCTCTGTGCTCAAGCCTGCAGCCTTAATCATTCACACCTGTCTCATCAGCCACCTGCCAAGCTGAACTCATTACCCACTCTCTTTCTACCTTATAAAAAGCCTTCATCTCCTCCACTTTGTGTCCGGTCATTGGGCCTCATGCAAGAACCGTTCGTACGCACAGATTTGTTCTTAAACTGTGCGTACGAGCGATTTAGCATCATTTGTGGCATTCAACAATGTTTTCGTATCCTAGGATTTTTTTCAGATACGAACAAAATTTACGTGTGGTCCGGACCTGTCGTAAATTTACGAGCAGTCGGTCCGCTGTTATCCAGACGGATTTCCTTCACTAATAACATCATATTTCGTTATTTAGAAAATATTTTGGGTTTAAAAAAATCACGCACCATAATTATTCTTGACAATAGGTTATTCTGTTTGAATTAGAATTATAATTTTAAGTTTAATTTGTCTGGTGTGTCGCGCAGGCTTCAGTGAGTCGTGCGCTCCCCTTGGTCATCAAAGCCGCTCCTCATATTAACACCCAGGTACATAAAATTCCCATACACCGCCGCAGAACAAGTACAAATTAAGACTGATTTTCATGCTATTGCTGCCATCGGAGCAATAGACTGTACACACATACGGATCAAAGCACCTTCACCTGACGCATTCCCATTCCTCAATCGGAAGCAATACCACTCCATAAATGTCCAAATTATATCTGATTCGAAATATAACCTGCAGAATGTGGTTGTGCGATGGCCAGGAGGAGCGCGCATGACTCATTTGTGCTGCAAAACATGTTGGCACGCGTCTTGCGCAGCATGGCATTTATTTTTCCATCCATCTCGGTAACGCAGACTTGACCTCCTCCTGTCCGTGCTGCGGCGAGACGTTTTTTTGAAGCCATCTTCAGATCAAACCATTTATTCTTGATTTCTGATACTGTACGACCCACGGGAGACACAACATTCATTCAACCTTTATTTAGTCAGGTAAATCTTATTGAACCTCATGGGCTCATTTAGAGTCAGAGAGAGTCAGAGTCAGAGTCAGAGAGTCTTTATTGTCATTTGCACCGCATGTAGTACATGTGATGAAAACGAAATTATGTACACGGGGTCCCAGTATTTTTGTACATTTACTGATACTGTACGACCCACGGGAGACACAACATATGCACTACAATATTAATATGAAGTTAACTGTAGTTTCGAGACATTTTAAAATGCTTCTGTTCAAAAACACATCCGACACTTGCGGGGGGTGGGGGGTAGCGGTGCGCCACAGCTCTTCTGAATAAGTGAAACTATAATGTAACACAGTTGTTTACACTAAAATTAAAAATATTTGACCATCCGACACTTGCGGGGGGGGGGGGGTAGCGGTGCGCCACAGCGCGACTGAAAGCAGCACTTCAATCTCCGAACGCGTAAAGTTCTTCTTTTTACTTACATCTGAGGCAGGAAACGTAGCCTTATATGGTGTTTTGAGGGGTGGGAATTATGTAAATAACCTCTCCGCGTGCACGCGCAGGTGGTTAGAACAGGTGGGATTCATCATATTTACGCAACTCATTTACACACTTTTCCTAAGGATAGAAGAGTTTGTTGAATCTGACGTGGCATGTTCGTACGAACGCTTCGTACGAACAAAAGTAAGAGAAATTTAGGATAAAAATACGAACATGTTCTTGCATGAGGCCCATTGTTCTGTTCACACAGACAATTCAGTCCTCACCTCTCCACTCTGATGTCCTTTTCTGTTTCTGCTCCAGTTTACCAGAGTGAGTTTTTGGCTGCCCTGACAGCATTTTTGTTTAAAATAAATTATTATTATTTTAAACTCCTGCCTCGTTCGCTTTCCTGCACGTGGGTCTAACACCAGAGGAACCTGACACAAGGACTCATTTGCAAGAGAGACCTGTCTACAAACTAAAGAATGATGACAACAGCAACAGTAGATTTTCCTTGAACAATCAACAATAGACAATCTTAAGCGAGAAATACAGAATTTTTTTAACAAGTTAAACAAAGATGTCAAAGTAGCAAAACAGACAGATTATGAGGCAGATGTAGAAAAGAGTTTTTTTTGTTTTGTTTTCCAGTGCTTGTTCCTGATGAGAAAGTCCAGTTACCAAAAATAAAACATGGAGCCATTTAAAAGTCTACATGTTGGGCTCATGTTCAGGAAAAAGTTGCAGCAAATATATTCATCAATGTATTAAAATAAAAGAGATATAAAATCTAAAAGCTGTAGTTTCAGAACTCGGCTCTTTTTTCTTGCATGGTGTTTTTCTAAATCCAGATGTTTCTTTCTGCTGCACTGATGTTTCTTTGTGTGACTGAAGACAGCCTATGATCCTCTGAACAGAAGAGAACATCATGGTGTGCTGCTTTATTTCAGTCTTCACTAGAAGTTTAGTTCAAGGTCCGTGGGAAATTTGACAACACAGAACCAGTGAAGTCTGAATGTTTCTGACAGATTTATTCTGACAAACAAGGAGACAGGAAACCTTCAAATGAACAACCAAAAGAGAAAAATATCCCCCGCTGCCTTTCATGTCAGAGTTTTAGATTCAAATCATCTGATGTTGAGAAATGACAAAGTTTGAGTTATTTTTGTGTTAAGATTGTTTTACTGTGGAGACCGTTTAGAGTCGAGTTGAGTCCAGAAGTTCATCAGTTGTAGACGAACATCCAGAGATCATTTCCTGAAATTTGGAGTTAATTACATTTATTGATTCATGAAATAAGGAGCGACACAGTGGAGCAGTGGTTAGAGCTGTCGCCTCACAGCAAGAAGGTTGCAGGTTCACATCCCCACTGGGGTCTTTCTGTGTGGAGTTTAGATGTTCTCCCCATGCATATTTGAACATTTAAAAAAACAAATGAACACACACCACCGACGACGACGACGACAACAACAGTCATGTATCATATGAAACCAGTAGTGAATCCTGCTGTTCACAGTGAAAGTGAATGCTCTGTTCCTGACACAAATCCACTCGTGAGTTCAGCTGACACTAATATGAAGCTTCAGCAGTCTGACACTAATTCTGTCTGCTTCTTCCAAAGTTACACACAACTGAGAACAACATCTCTCTGACATCTGGACTTCACTTTGGACCTTTGGAGACAAATGGTCACATTTCTTCACAGACAGACACATTTACATATCTTTGGTTTTATGTTCAGATGAATCCCAAAAATCAATGACGTAAAAAGATCAAACTGAAGTAAAGAACTGAAAGTGAATTTAGTGAAAAACAAATTGTCATTTAAATCACCTGAGCTTCTCCAGTCTACAGTTTGGACTCTCCAGTCCAGCAGACAGAATCTTCATTCCTGAATCCTGCAGGTCATTGAGGCTCAGGTCCAGTTCTGTCAGATGGGAGGGGTTGGACTTCAGAGCTGAGCTCAGAGAAGAACAGCTGATCTCTGACAAACTGCAGCACTCCAATCTGAATAAAGAATAAAACATGTAAGTTTAGAAATCAAAACAAAGCTTTTAAAGACTTGATGTAAACTAATAACAATAATTTCAGGACAATTCAAAATGATTTATTTGATAACTGAACTTTCAGTCTGTTTCTGTCAGTAGACCTGCTACATTCACACATCAGCTGATGATTCACTCCATGACTTTGTTGTTTGAAGTTCTGTTGGGATACTGGGTCCCAGTAAAATGAGCAGCCATTAAAGTTTGAACTGGAATATTTGGATTAACAGTCCCATGGAATCAGCAGCTGTATAAATGTTAGAGTGATGGTCCAGATGTTCTGAAGAGGCTGTATGATCCGTTTCATTTATTTTAGGAAGTTTCAGCAATAAGCATTCACACTGCACTTTCGCAGGAAATACAATTTCTCCATTAAATACAATTAATTTTAAATTGAGAAAACCCAAGTCCATCTTTGCTGCTCTCAAAGGATGTAGATTGTTCAGGATCAGTCAGGAGACATTGATCACATGCACTGATTAACTGATCAGCATGAACAACTCTATAAATGGAACAGTTTGGACACTTTGCTGCTCTGGAGCAGGTGTGTTTTCATGGTGCCAAGAAGGAAAGACATCAGCAATGCCCTTAAAGGAGCAACTGCTGCTTCAGTTTGGGAAGGGTTAGATGTCATTTTTAGGCAGTATATAGTCCATTTATGGATAAAGATGGTTCACAAATCGGAAACATTTACTGGGACATCTAATTTTCTAAGCAGACCTTGCAATGATCAATGAAATTACAAACAAAATCAATCAATAAAAAACTCAGAGAGCTCCATCTCAGACGTTCCTGGCCTCAATATTGTGCAATCTATTTTGTTTCTTTGACATGTGAATAATTTTAGAAAAACAAATCCTGCTTATAAAGTCCTGACATGTTCAACCTTAGAAGTGATTGACAGCTGACGTTCTGTTTTTCCATGACATCATCTGTTCTTTCACATGGTCTGTCTGCTGCAGTGTAGAGAAAACACAGAGGAAGAAGTTGGAGACGGCCATCTTTCATTCAGACTGCATGCCAGCAGTGAACTTGGCCAGCAATGATAAGATTACACGAGCCTTAAGAAATATTTCACTCAGAAATATCATGAGATGCGACCTCATTAGGCAGCGGAAATCCAGAGGAGCATCACTGAATCAATACCGAGCTAGAGCGGGCGCAACAAGCCGCCCGGCGCTCTTACACAGTTAGAGACGAATACTGGCTGCGTTCTTTAAGAGGAGACGAAGGAGGCAGGAGTGACTCATGGGTCCTTTCAGATGACTCAGCTGGTCTCGTGGTGGATCAGGGCTGACAAATGGACACGTTCTGATTTAATTCTATGCTCCTTGTGTGTTTTAAATGGGAGCTGCTGAAATTTCAGGGAGACACGTATGAGTGCTTTTTGTCCACAGAGCAGCAGGCAAATCATTCTCACAGCTGAAACACTTTGGCGCTCCTCAGTGAGCCCCGGTCAGGCGTCAGGGAAGCACACCTAATGCAGTACTTTCTTCATCATGCAATGCACCGGGGCAGGGAGCCGACTCTTGCATGAGTGCAGTGAATTTGGACCTACTGAGTTTCTTCAGGGACGAGAACCGGTTGAGGTCGGCATTGACGGCCGCCTCGTAGGAGGGCGGCAGGTGTGACAGGCTCTGGAAGGAGCGTGAGAAAGACAGGTCGTAGGGCTCCGTCTGCGAGGTCAGGATGCCACTTATCCGATTGTTTTCTGGAGACACATACGTACATATACAGACACAGAAGAGGAAATAACAGGCAGGCTAGCTTCTCCTGCTCCCCCCACGCTTAAAAGACACCCAGCGAGGACGAGACAATCCTTACAGGAGACCACCTGCTGAAGCGGAGGGAAAACAAGAGTGAGCTGATGCTGGAGTTTTAGTTATCCAAATACGACCTGGAGGCAGAGAACCCCGAACACTCGTCAGTGTCGTGAAGGCTGTGTTCACTGAACAGGTCGTGGCATGGCAAGAAGAAGTGATGTGCACCTATTACGTACTTTCTTTTACAGCGCTACGTTCTTACTGGGTTTTAATGTTATTTTCTCAAATAGTACTGAGTGACAGAATTCTTCTATGTCCACAGTAGGTGGGATTGTTGTATTTGTTCAATTTTAATGTACAAAAAAGCGCTATAAAGCTGTCTAACATTACTTTTAAACTTGGTTATATGTAGCTTTTTTGAGCTTAAATGGAAGAGATTTTAAAAATACAAAAAACGTAGAATTTAAAGCAACAAAGTTCATGCTCAATCATCCAGGTACCAAATCCAGTAATTCGCAGTTGGGTCATCTGGACCGTTTCTTTTTTTATAGAAATGTTCGGCCCTCTATCAGAGTCAGAGTCAGAGTCAGAGTCAGAGTCAGAGAGAATTTATTGTCATTTGCACCGCATGTAGTACATGTGTTGAAAACGAGATTATGTACACAGGGTCCCAGTTACATCCAACAACAAATGCAAGAGAAAAACAGTAATAACATCTAGAATTAACTAAGAGAGACATCAACTAGTAATACACTAAGCCCTAATGTAGTAGAAAAACATCATTATAAACAGCAGCACGAACATGAGCAGATGGTCACAGATGAACACAGCAACAAGAAAACAGATCAGCATCAGCATGATGTGATATTTTGCAGTGTTTATTCTTATTATTTATTTATTCATGAGTCTAACAGCCTCAGGGTAGAAGCTGTTCCTCAGTCTAGTGGTTCTACATTTGATGCTCCTCAACCTCCGTCCTGAGGGGAGTGGGGCAAAGAGTGAGTGTGCTGGGTGAGTGAGGTCTTTCATGATGCAGGTGGCTCTTTTCTGCATCTGGAGGTGTAAATGTCTGTGATGGTGGGGAGACTGACTCCAACAGACTTCTGTGCAGCCTTCACCACTCTCTGTAGAGCTTTCCTCTCTGCAACTGTGCAGCCTCCATGCCACACGTTGATGCTGGAGCACAGGACGCTCTCCACTGCACACCTGTAGAACGAGGTGAGGACTGAGCTTCTCAGACCAGCTCGTCTCAGCCGTCTGAGGAAGTAGAGTCTCTGATGACCTTTCTTGATCAGGCTGGTGGTGTTGTTGCTCCAGCTGAGGTTATCATTCAAGTGTACACCCAGGTACTTGTAGCTGGAGACCACCTCCACCGCAGATCCACCTATATACAGTGGGGTGTGGGTGTGTTTGTTCCTTCTGAAGTCCACTGGAGGGCTTCATCAGACAGAGGAGTTCCAGTAAACTGTTGCCCCACCAAGAAGTAAGCCCTCTGAGAAGTTCTCCTCTGACTGATGAAGCCCTCCAGATAGAGGGCGGAACGTTTCAATAAAAAAAAAGATGACCCAACTGAGAATTATTGGATAGAATGTAAAGGTTTAAAGATCCACTGATATGATTTTTCTACTATTCGTCAAATTGCTCAAAATATACATATTTTATCATTTAAATGTGTTAGTTTTTGCAAACAAAATGATAAATCACTTTAATTTTGCTTTAAAAGTGATTTTGAACTCCAAGCCGATGGGAAATCTGTTTACACCCGAACGCACCATCTGTGACGTAGTGTCCAGAGTGAGAGGCAGAGCTCTGGGCTTGTCACGGTGCGCGGGTGTGAGCAGCTCCACATGAAGGTAAGTCTGATACAGCATCAGACCTAAATTAGATCCTGTTGTTTCTTGTTCCATCACCCAAACTATTTTCTGCTTCCCAAAATGAAGACAAATAGCTCAAATCTTCACATAGATTGATAAATTCGTCGGGTTTTAAATTGTCCGCTATTAAAGAGACCAGAGCCCTCTGCCTCTCACTACGTCACAGATGGTGCGTTCGTGTGTAATCGGATTTCCCATGATTAAACACGGCTTGAAGTTCAAAATCACTTTTAAAGCAAAATTAAAGTGATTTATCATTTTGTTTGCAAAAACGAACATATTTAAATGATAAAATATATATATTTTGAGCAATTTTATGAATAAATCATGTCAGTGGACCTTTAAAT
>JBBPBX010037888.1:12388-30688 GCA_038048925.1 Garcialebias charrua | reverse complement strand
TACGGCCTGCTTTTTCCTGCACGGTTCCGCATCACTCATGGAGAGGAGGAGAAGGAGTTCTTGGATGCCAATAAAGCCATGGATTATGTTAAAAAGAAAATCATCTCAGCAACGGACAGCGAGGACCAGCGTTGATAGCAGGTCCAATCCCCATCGACTCCATTGTTCCTGTCAGGTTGTATAGAACTTTTTGACATTATATATCCTGTGCTTTAAAAAAAAAAAAAAAATCTATTTACTTAGTTAATCTCAGACTCTATTCCGAGGGGCAACATCCTTCTTTGGACTGAACTCGGGTTGTTTCTTTTTTTTCTATTGTTGCTTTAGTTTCTCTCTTCTTTGTGTATGAAAGTTTAGCAGAGAGACTTTCCAGATCTTGGTTAGTGATATGCTCGTTCTAATTGCAGCTAGGAGCACAAAATAGCAATTGAACTTTAAAATAAGGAAATTTATTTTATTCTATTTTATTATTTAATTACTGAGGCGGGAGCCCAGGCAGGGAGCTTGGTTCCCCAGTATAAGCACACATGTGTGGATTTTGTTTTTGTTTGTTGGGCTCTCAGTGTTCTTTAGGAGAGAGGGGTGGGACTATACCGGATCTATCTATTTTGAGAGTATTTTTTTTATGTCAGATATCTTTCTGTGATGCTTTGTGGGTATCGCACTACAGTCCGATTGATAATACATGAGCAGTCCTAATACTAACAGGTTCGTTAACAGCCACCCAGTTAATTTTGTGAGTTGGAATGTAAAATCTCTTAATGGTCCAGTGAAATATAGAAAAGTTATGACACACTTGAGACAACTTGATGTTGGGGTGGCTTTTTTGCAGGAGACCCATTTGCGCAAAGCAGACAGTGTACATCTTAACAGAAGATGGTCTGGTCAGGTGTTTCAGTCTAACTTCCAATCTAAATCAAGAGGGGTTGCCATATTAGTCAGTAAACAGGTGCAATTTACAGCATCCAGTGTTAAAACGGATGCTGCTGGACGCTTTGTTATTGTGGTGGGGAAACTGTATGCGCTTCCAGTTATTTTAGTCTCAGTATATGCTCCAAATTGGGATGATCAAACATTTTTTAGTACACTTTTTTCGAATATTCCTGATATTTCCACACATAATCTCATAATTGGGGGAGATGTGAACTGCGTGATGTCATCTCTTGATCGTAGTACAGTGGGAAAGATCTCTATTTCTAAGTCTGCCCAGTCAATTAAATCATTTCTTAATACTTATGGTATGGTTGACGTGTGGCGCTTTCGAAATCCGACTTCGAGACGTTATTCTTTTTTTTCCCCTGTCCATAAGAGTTATTCACGAATTGATTATTTTTTCCTTGATAAGCGGATTTTACCTTTAGTGAAGGAATGTGATTATGGAGCTATTGTTATTTCTGATCATAGCCCACTCAAAATGAAACTGAACGTCCCTGTTACACAATTAGTTTATCGCTCATGGCGGCTTAACCCCATACTTCTTTCTGATGAAGACTTTGTCAAGATGCTTGCATCCGAAATAAAGTTTTTTATTGATGTTAATCGGACTCCTGGGATGCCACTTGGCACTGTTTGGGAATCTTTAAAGGCTTATTTAAGGGGCCAAATTATTTCTTACTGTGCAAATAAAAAGAAGAAAGATGCCGAACGGCTAAAATTGCTAACTGATCAGATTCTACAATTAGACAGGGAATGCTGCCACATTCTTACACAAGAATCACTTAAGAAACGTATATTACTCCAAACAGAGTTTAACATCTTATCTACCCAACAGGCCGAATATTTAATATCCAAATCTAGGTGGGGCTACTATGAGCATGGTGAGAGGGCTGGACGCCTTCTTGCACAGCAGTTACGGCAGCGTTCGGCTAAACAGGATATCCCAGCAATAAATGATGATTATGGTGTAAAATGTTATGATAATGCAGGAATTAATCAATGTTTCAGTAAATTTTACCAATCATTATACACTTCTGAAGCCTCACTTAACCCAACTGAAGTGGATGATTTTTTCAAAGATGTCAAAATTCCTTCACTAAGCTCTGACCTGTCTAATGAGTTGGAGAGAGATTTTTCTTTAGTTGAGATAAAGTCTGCAATTAATAACATGCAAAATGGAAAATCTCCAGGACCAGATGGCTTCCCGACAGAATTCTTTAAGAAATTTTCAGATTTACTTTCTCCTTTGCTATTATCAGTTCTTGAGGAATCACTGGCCACACAATTATTGCCATTATCTATGCGTCAAGCTGTAATTTCATTGCTTTTAAAGAAGGATAAAGAATCTCTGAGCTGCAGTTCATATCGCCCGATATCGCTCTTAAACACTGATGCAAAAATTCTTGCAAAGATGTTGGCGAATCGACTCGAACAGATCATCCCTACAATTGTCTCACCTGACCAGACTGGCTTTGTTAAAAATCGTCATTCCTTCTCTAACATCAGACGGTTGTTTAATGTATTGTACACCTCCGCCCCACCCGGTCACAACTGTGATGAGATTATAATCTCACTGGATGCTGAGAAAGCGTTTGACCGGGTGGAGTGGAACTATCTTTTCAAGACTTTAGAGATGTTTAATTTTGGTCCTAAATTTGTCTCATGGGTGAAGCTGATATATACCATGCCAATGGCAGCTGTACGTACCAACAGTAATCTATCCAGCTATTTTGAATTGAAACGTGGTACGAGGCAGGGATGCCCACTTTCACCACTCTTATTTGCGATCGCGATTGAACCACTTGCAGTGGCTTTGAGGAATAGTACAGAAATTAAAGGTATCAACCGGTTTGACACTGAACATAAGGTTTCCCTATATGCTGATGATACACTTCTTTATATATCAGATCCCTTGTCTAGTATCCCTGAGTTACTTATTTTACTTAAAAAATTTGGAAACATATCCGGCTATAAGGTTAACCTTCAAAAAAGTGAATTGATGCCTGTGACCCCAATAGAGGAGCAGCATATGGGTCCAGTTCCTTTCAAAATTAGTTCTGTCAAATTTAAATACCTTGGTATTTGGATTACTCACAGCCACAAAGATCTCTATAAAGCAAACTATCTGCCTCTTCTGGTGAAACTTAGGAAAGACATTGCTACATGGACATCCTTGCCTCTATCCCTTGGGGGCAGGATCAATGTGATCAAGATGGCAATATTACCCAAATTACTCTATTTATTTCAGAACATACCAGTTTTCCTCACCAGGACTTTCTTCTCCAATCTAAATAGTGAATTGTCATCATTTATTTGGAATAAAAAGCATCCACGAATAGGCAGTAAGATGCTGCAGATACCCTGTGGTCTTGGTGGTTTGTCACTCCCTAATTTTTTATATTATTACTGGGCGGCTAATATCAGAGCTTTACTGTATTGGTTGAGAGAGGACAATCCGGCCCCTACCTGGGTGACCTTAGAGAGGAATTCAATCACATCTAGCTCCCCCTCTGCTTTAGTCTGCTCCCAGTTACCGTTCAATAAACCAGTTTCAACTTATACTTCTAATCCAGTGGTAACTCACACAATAAAAATCTGGAATCAGTGCAGGAGGTTTTTTAATAAGACAGAATTATCATTTTATGCTCCAATATCAAATAATCACATGTTTGCTCCCTCAATAATAGACTCTGCTTTCAATGTTTGGGGCTCAAAAGGAATAAATTCTCTATATGATCTTTATATAGACAATAAATTTGCCTCATTTGAACAGCTAACACAGAAATTTGACATCCACAAGTCACAGTTTTTCAGGTATTTACAATTGAGACATTTTGTAATGTCAAACTCTGGATGCTTTCCTCTACGTCCTCCTGTTTCTCTTTTAGATGAAATTCTGATGTGTAAGTCAGTAACAAAACGTTCTATGAGTAAAGTTTATTCCTTGCTCAGCTCATATAATGATACCAATTTAGACACGTTGAAGTGTAAGTGGGAGACGGACTTGGAGGAATCCATTTCGGACACAGTATGGCAAAAAATTATTGAAAATATCTATTCGTCCTCAATATGTTTGAACCATGTTGTACTTCAATTCAAGGTAGTACATCGTTTACATTGGTCTAAGGACAGATTAAGCAAATTCAAAAAGGACCTCGACCCGACGTGTGATCGTTGCAAACAATCTTCAGCCACACTTCTACACACATTCTGGACTTGTCCAAAGTTACATGTTTACTGGCAAGGCATCTTTGATACTCTTTCAGGAGTATTTGGACAGACTGTTCATCCATCACCATTCATCTCTCTCTTTGGGGTGGCTGCAGCAGAGACTTCCTTCAGCAAAAATCAGAGGACTGTGTTAGCCTTCTGCTCTCTACTGGCTAGAAGACTCATTCTTCTTCGATGGAAGGATCCACATCCTCCAGTATATGGACACTGGTTAAGAGAGGTCATGTCTTTCATCCATTTGGAGAAGATAAGATACACTGTTAGAGGATCTGTAAACGCGTTTTATGATATCTGGCAGCCATTTATAGCTTATGTTGAAAATATTTCAGCAGATAAATTTGTGTAAAGGCCAAAGGTCGTCTCCTTTTACAAACTTGTGCTTTGTATTGATTGATGTCTGAATAATAGGTGGATACTTGTTGGGGTAGTGGATCCGGTATAGGAGGGGAGGGGAGGGGGGGTTTGCTGTGTGTATGTTTGTTAGTTGTTTGTCTTACATAAAAAAATAAAAATAAAAAAATAAATAAAAATACAAACAAACAAATAAGGCCAGAGCGGCGCTTTGCTGCGAGGGCCTCAATGCTGCTTGCAGCTTTAATTCTTGTTTGTTCTTTGACTTTTTTTAGCGAGCCAAATTGGTTCTTCTCATTCTGAACATTTCATTGTACTTTTAACCCCGTGTTAACCTGCTTATGATAAACTAAATTTGTCTTACGGCTCTTGGCGAAGCAGGTCGCTTCTCTTTCTGCTCCTCTCCTCCCTAAAATTTTCCTCCTCCCTGCTTTTGCATTTTTGTCTCGTCTGCAACTCTTCAGTTCTCACTCGAAGCAATTTGAAAAATGGATTTAATTGCGTGGGCTGTCTCCTCTATCGATACATTTTTTTCCACGAAGCGCTCCGGACCAGGAGAGCCGGTGTGCCCCCTCGACACGCATGCGGTGGGCTACATTATGGACTCGTGGGGAGAATGGAAGCTAATGTGTCTGACCGTTCTTTCTGTCGAAGACGTGGAAGATCTGTGGATAATTGGAATTTTGGTAGCAGCTACTCTGCTTTTTGGCTTAGGCGGAGGTTTCTGCTACTGGAAGCAGAGGAGGACTACCACGGCGATCAACGCGCTGGCGAAACTTCCTGCTCAACAAGATTCTTTGATTCGGGCTGTGACCTCAATGACCCAGCTGTTGTTCGAGCTGAATCGCACGATGGGAACAGTGGTGGACAGCCACGGACCTGCAGTGCGTTTTGGGACTCGTTTACAGCCGACTGGGTTACATCAGGGAGCAGATGGGGATTTGTAGCTCGGAACCTCACATGATTCGGCGATTTGGACCTAGACGGCACCTGGACTTCAAGGTTGCAGTTAGAGTACACTGTGGCCTACCCTGGAAAAATAAATAAAGCAACTATCTAATCGGGACTGAAGCAACCATGAAAAAGGCTGACTGCAAACTTCTCCTGGAGTCTGAAGCTGTTGAAAAACTGTCGTTGCCCCTCCCCCCCCAGAGATCTCTGTGTGCATTCAGATGGAGCCGAGCTGAGACCATCTGCAGACTGTGCTTATCTGAAATGATTACAGACTTATCTCCCTGCTACGACATGCAACATGTCTTTGTCTTTATCCGTGCTAAGCTGGTAGAGTTTTTTTACATTATCATAGAATGTCCTAAGACAAAATGTGATAGATTCGTTTTTGAATACCAATGATTATCCGACTGTATGTTCCTTTTTTCCATATCTGATTGTTGGCGGCGCCATTTGATTATTGCTGCGGCTTTCCGTGTGTACGTCCCTCTTAGGATGGTGCGCGCCCCAATTGCAACACTTTGTACCTTGGTGCAAATATGCCAATAAAGATATATTCTATTCTATTCTATTCTATTCTATAA
The DNA here is from genome assembly GCA_038048925.1 of Garcialebias charrua. Lineage (NCBI taxonomy): Eukaryota > Metazoa > Chordata > Actinopteri > Cyprinodontiformes > Rivulidae > Garcialebias > Garcialebias charrua. The sequence continues at coordinate 24,635 of JBBPBX010037888.1, read as the reverse complement.
ATAAACAATCCACTGCTGACCTCGACGCTTACCCCTACACTGTTCAAGTATGTGCCGCAAAAATAAAAACTACTTTAACAAACCTGCCCTTGGCTCGCTGGTGGGCTGGGGTTCATGTGCTAGGGGGTTGGGTGTCTGGGGGTGTGACTGGTGGCCCATGGGAGGGGGCAGTGTGACCCAGCCTGGGTGTCTAGTGTGTTATGTGTTCTGAAAGATGTTAGAATGAAGGGTGGGTGTAGTATTTCTTCTGGGGTGGGGACTAAGTAGATGTCCTTGATGATGGTCTGGGACTATGCATGGCCGGTGCTTCCTGGCTCTGTCGGCGGTTAGGCGGGCGCTGCTGGCCTGTCATCCATGTGGGATTTTGTGTCCTCCTGGGCGGCGGGCTGGCTGCAGTTAGCAGGGGTCTTGGCGGCCCTGGTGGGTGTGGGCTGTTGGTCCTGCTTCTGGCGGCTCTCGTGGCAGTGTCCCTCTCTGGTTTGGGGCTCAATGGGCCTGGCGGTCGGGGGGTGTTTGGCCTCGGTCCTTGGATGGAGGTTGGCGAGCTGGGGGGGTATGTAGGGTCAGCAGGGGAGCTGACTCGCTGCAGGAGCATTATCCCTGTAGTTATTTTCTCCCCATCCCTCACCGTGCGCCTCCGCCCTCTTCATTTCAAATTAATACATGTAGAGATTTTGAGGCTCAGGTGTGCTGTAATGTTCTTTACATCTCTGTTGTCAGAGCCACCTGGGACTCAATTTTATTATACACGTTAGACATTCACTCATATACATCTTCATAAAATTCACATATAGGAAATTGGGGTGAGCACTATGGTTATGGGTGTCGAGATGACACCACTCTCGCCTACCGTGCCTATGCCCACTCACAATTATGCATTTAGACAGTAAGGGCCTGGGTTAGAGTTGGGGTGGAGGGGAAACTGGCATTATGCCAGCCTTTGCTCCTTCTCTTTCCTTTTTTAAGTGCACTTTAAAACAACACACATCAACAGCACATTTGGGGACGGGGGTGTGTGTGTCGGGGTCTAGGTTTGTAAATTTATTTATTTATTTATTTATTTTATATTTATTTTTTTCTCTTACCCCCTGGTTCGCTGGCGGCCGTTCTGGGGGCGGGGTCCGGCAAGGTGACGGGCCGTCGGGTGTTGTCTCTGAGCTATGGGGGGGTTCGGGGCCTGAGGGTTCGCCGTGGGCGGGGCTGGCATTGCGCTTCCCTGGGGCTGCTTGGGCTCGGGTGTCCTGTCCTGTCGGCAGGGCGTGGGTTGGGCCAAATCTTGGATGTCGGCTACTCTCTACCCCAGAATGAATGGGCCTACCTCCTGGGTTTGGATGTGGGCTGCCCCAGATAGGGGGCAGGTACATGTCTTGGACATAGGGGGTATAGAGTGTGCATCGGGATTATGAATGGAACGTGTCGTTATTGTTTGTCTTTCTATGAGTGAAGGTCAGGATGAGGGTGGGTTTGAATGAGTGTGTCTGTGTATGAATGTTTGTCAGGCTGGGACTTAGGCTGCCCCCTCTCTGATACATCTGAGGCTACTTTGTGTCACGCTCATGTCACTTGGCCCCCTGGTGGGTGTCCCTTTGCCTGCGGACGTGCTTGGGGCCCTCGCTGTCGGGGGTTGGGCGCTTGGGCATGTGTCAGCTCGGCCTGGTGGCTACCTGGTGGGGCTCGGGTCCTCTGGTCCTGTCGGGTCTGGGCCTGAGGTGTGGGCGTCCCCGGTGCCCGGGCCTGGGGCTACGCCGGTGCAGCGGGTTCCGACGGGGGCCTGTGAGTTTGTCGCTGTTGACCCCGGGGGGTCATTGTATGTAGTCAATGGTGAGGCTTTTCCTGTTCTCCCCTTGGTCGGATCTGGGGAGTTGGTGAGTGGCTCGTCCTGTTCGGGTGGCCCTGGGGACCCTGGGCTCGGGGTCCTTCTTGGGGTCTCGGGCTCTGGTTGCTCTTTTGCCTGCCTCGGGCCTTGGGGGGGCAGATCTCTGATGCTTCGCGGTTGCTATCGAATGTTCTATTGGAGGAACCTTTTTCACTTATGCATGCTCACAACCACACACAAATGGATGTAGGGATGTATATGTAGATATATGCAGATATGTAGATGGGCATATGACTGAATAAGATTGTATATGTATGTATACTGTATATATAATTGTAGGTATGGGTATGTATATTTATGGAAATCTACTGCAAGGTCATAAATTTTAGTAGTCTTTATGCATGTATTACTTTGTTCTGTCATGTACTTTGCAGGATTGCAGACGGAGGTTGGGTGTGTTTGACTTGTGCTTTTTTGTGGATAATTGTTGTGTTTTGTGTCTTACTATTGTCTTTCCTTTCTCTCTATTAAAAAAATAACATTATCGGTGTGAGAGGATGGCTGTAAAGGTGAGAAGGGAGGCCATCTATAAATGAAAAAAAAAAAAAACAGAGGAAAAACTTTAAAACTTTAAAGTGATTTTGACTGAATATTGTAATCATTAATCAGTCCGAATGTCATCAACGTTACACCAAACCCACCTAATCTGATTTTTTAAAATAATTCTGATTAAGCTGGAAGATGTTCTGTGATTGAAATGCTTGCATAAAACATTTTTATTCAGATTCTACAAAGAGTGGTTTAATACTAAAACTAGCTGCTTTGCTTGAGAAACTAACAACAAAATAAACAACCTCTTTTTTTTTTCCATTTATAGATGGCCTCCCTTCTCACCTTATAGCCATCCTCTCACTCCAATATGTATTTTTTTAAATAGAAAGAAAGAAAGAAAAGAGAAAGTAAGACAACAAAACAACAATTATCCACAAAAAGAGCACAAGGCAAACACACCCAACCTCCGTCCACAATCCTGCAAAGCACATGACAGAACACAGCAACGAAACATACATGCATAAAGACTGATAATATTCATGACCTTGCAGTAGATTTCTATAAATACACATACCCATACCTACAAATATATATACAGTATACATACATATACATTTATATTCATTCATATACCCATCTACATATCTGCATATATCTACATATACATCCCTGCATCCATTTGTGTGTGGTTGTGAGCATGCATAAGTGAATAAGGTTCCTCCAATAGAACATTTAGTAGCGACTGTGAAGCATCAGAGATCCGTCCCCCCAAAGCCCGAGACAGACGAAGGGGCGATCAAAGCCCAAGACCCCAGGAAGGACCCCGAGCCCAGAGTCCCCAGGACCACCCGAACAGGACGAGCCACTCGTCCACTCCCCAGATCCGACCAAGGGGAAGAACCGGACGAACCCCACCAGCGACCACACACAATGACCCCCCGGGGTCAACCGCGACAAATTCACAGGCCCCCGCCGGAGCCCGCTGCACCGACGTAGCCCCAGGGCCGGTCACCGAGGCCCGGGCACCGGGGACGCCCACCCCTCAGGCCCAGACCCGACCGGACCAGAGGACACGAGCCCCACCAGGCAGCCACCAGGCCGAGCCGACAAACGCCCAAGCACCCAACCCCAGATAGTGAGGGCCCCAAGCACGCCCGCAGGCAAAGGAACACCCACCAGGGGGGCCACGTGGCAGGAGCGCGACACTAAGTAGCCTCAGAAGTATCAGAGAGGGGGCAGACCAAGTCCCAGCCTGACACTTAAATAAACAACCTTAAACACCACACCAGTATGAAAAACAAAATCCATCTCCTGGAGTTTGCAACATCAGCATAAGCTGCAACATTTTTCAGCTTAGTGTAACAAATATTTTGCACATTCACACAAGAAGAATCATGGCTGTAAAGCTCAAGGAGCCGTTTCATCAGTGCGCCTCCAGCTTGTGTCTCTCATTTGGATGTGATTTCTAAAAATACCGTGCTGTAAGCCTTGTCGTACTGCTGCACGTCTGATGAAAGTGTTCGGTAAATTCCTGTGTTTGAATACAGATGACAAATAATGGTGTGCAGTGACAATCTCAGATAAAAGCATTGGAAAGAAGTACAAAAATTATAATATGTGTGGGTGGAATAATCCTAATCAGAGCTACAGTTTTATCTATTTTTGACAAAATAATCACCCTTTTCATTTCACTGTGGAATACACTGAGTGGAGTTGGGATCCTAGTTTATTTCAACAAGCATTTCCCTGCATTATGCTTTTGCCCACTCCACATACAATTGTCAGTGAGCTAATGTCAGTCTCACCATGCAGCACAGACTGATGAAGACTCCAGTAAATACTCAAGCAGTTCTTCTCCCTCTTCATCCCTCGTTTGCACTGGCACCCATGCAGTGGGGTGGACAAAAGTGCTGTCATGGCGTTCCCACACTGGTTCCTGGCCCCAGGCCCTAGCTTCATGCTGCCATCTCCCGCAACACACTGCCTGAGGGTGCGCAGTCGTGGGCTGCAGGCGACATCACTGGAGCAGGTGTCTCCAGCACGTAGACAATCCCTCCCTCCTGCAGAGAACACCAGGTGTGGAACTCCTGCAACACAAGACATAAAGGGATATTCATCTGAGAAGACTGAGCATCTTTAACATAGGCGATAAAATCAAGTTATGACAGTAAAATCTGATTTGATTTTAAATTTGTAGGACACTATTTTTACAGAAAATATGGAAAAATAATAATCAAAAACTCTTAAAGCAGAGTGAGAGAAAAAAAATGTGAGTGATCACCTAGAAAATGAAGAAAAACAAATGTAGTACTTACATACTCCCCCGGACAAATCTGAGTGAAACTACTACAAAGAAATTACTGAGTAGAACTGAGCTTTTAAAAAAAGGAAGATAAAACTCACATTTATAGATATTGACCTAGTCCTAGAACATTGTGTGGTAGTAGCAGAGATTGAGACCCAATATTTATGTCTAGAACAAATGGATTGCATGAGTTCTGTGCAAAACTTTGCCATTTGGAGTCAACTCTGTGTTTTGACTGACTGCAGCTGGTCTGCATTCAGGCACAGTTAACTGGATTACCTACTGTATACTACAAACAATTCAAATGCAAAATTATCTGCCTAAATTAATACCAGTTGCATGTTTACAGCCATCAGATATAATTAAACTGGAATTTATTTCTGAGTAGAGCAGTTTGTTCTAACTTTGTGACGTGGCCACCTTACACTTTACAGGTGAAAATTAACATTTGTGTAGCCATTGGCATGGATATTATGTAATATCACCATTTTGTTGATCAGCTCTCTAAATTTTGTTAGTCTGTCACTCAACAGTTTAATCCATCTTGAATATCAGACATTTTAAAGCTCCCACTCTACAAACTGAACCCCATAAACTACAGTGAAACAGGATTGAACAATTTGATCCAGCAAAATAGCAATTTTTCATTATAATGTAAATTAGGGTATTTTCATCATTTTTAGCTCTTTGCGCGAAATCAGTATCAGCAGTACAACAAACAGAATCTGCTCACAAAACCAGAACTGGTGTATCTTTAGGTGTTGGTGCCAAAGAACAAATTATCTGTATCTCTGAGGTGCCATGGACTCAGAATCATACATCCATCTGTCTGACAATATAAAAAGGAAGCATGGTCAGTGAATATTTGCACAACAGTTTTATAAATTTAATTTTAGGGGAGTGGTGGTGCAAAGGTAAAGAGAGGGTGAGCCTGTGATCAGAAGGTCGCCGGATCAATTCCCCGGACTGACAACATAAAAATGTTACTTAGGAAAGGTGAAGCTCCCACACCTGCCTCCACCCTCCTTTGCCCCACTCTGGGTCCACTCTGGGTCTGGAGCGATTAGGTTGGTATGCAAATTGGAAGGGATCCAGGGAGGCAGGGAGGACAGATGTGATGCTTTTCATGACTAGCCGTTCAAAGCACTTCATCAGGATGGGGGTGAGTGCTACTGGGCGATAGTCATTGAGGCATGCGGGTGTTGCCTTCTTTGGGACAGGGATGATGGTGGTGGCTTTGAAACAGGTGGGGACGATGGCCTGGCTCAGTGAGATGTTAAAGATGTCCGTGAAGACCGCTGCGAGTTCCCTTGCACAGTCCTTCAGCACACGACCAGGTATGTTGTCAGGACCAGAGGCCTTCCGGGCGTTAATCTTGATGAATGAGCTCGCCAGTAAAGTGCTCGCCAGTAAAGTGAATGAAAGCTGTGCTTATGTGAACGGTGTTGTGTGCATACCATATTTTCCGGCCTATAAGTCACAGTTTTTTTTAACTAATTTTTATGTCCTGTGACTTATGGTGTGAAGCGACATATTTATGGATTTTTTCCCATATTTTTAAACCAATTTTTGGCTGAGATATGACAGTTTCCATTCATTCTGACAAAAAAAATGGAGCAGTACCACTTTCGGCTGCTAGGGTCCACCGACCGTTCCCAGCTCATGTGTACTAAAAAAGCCTCCTCTGCTCGGACTCAGTCTGTCGCAGTCCGGCCTCCTGAACTCTGGAGGTCTGAACTAGTGTTTGTTAGCAAAATAGCTCATGAACCACTCGACAGATTTTGATGAAACTTACAGAAAGTAATCACTGGATGGATATTTACAACCTATTAGTTGTAGGAAATGTTTGAGCTAAAATTCAATTTATTTATAATTTATTTCGTAGCGCGCAACCGTTTGGAAGACGTCAAAGCGAAACAATTTAAATCCAGCAGAGTTTACCATTACGTGAATTTATTAAGGAAAGGTTAAGCTCAGAAACACTTTTGCTATAATGTCAGCTAACAAATATTTTTTTAAGTGTTTATCTTGCTAAATTTTAAAGAAATGAAGCATATCCGCTCGCTGTGCATGCACGTAGCGAAACTACTTTTTAATATCCAGCTGATTTGACCATTACGTGAATTTATTACTGCAGTGTTTTTCAACCTTTTTTGAGCCAAGGCACAGTGTTTTCATTGAAAAAAATCCCGAGGCACACCACCAACCAAAATTGTAAACATAGATACACTGTATCCACCTATATTAAATATATAGTCATTCTTATCAAAGTGTCTTGAATAGGAATGAAATAAACACAAAAATGTATTTTTATCATATTTTATATTTCTTATTTCAAATTGCACTTAACATGTCTTCAAAAATACACCCGAACAGTACCACAACAATGTGGTCTTAAATTTAAAGAGGTTGTAGAAAGGGGGGGGGGGGCTTTTTTGATAATTTCCAAGGCACACCTGACGATCACTCGCTGCCAGTTATAAACCCGAACGTCTGAAGACCACTCCTCTCTATCTTCAGCTCATGAACTTATTTTTTACTCCTCAGAGTCTGTTGTTAACCATTTTGTTTTTAAGCAGCAGTTTCTAATGGTGTCATAATTTATGATGAATAAATATGAATAAATAATTAATAAACCGTGGCTCTGTTCCACCCCTCAGTTTCAGTTATATATAAGTTGTGTTGTTGTTTCAGAGAAGCTATGAACTTAAAGTAACCAACCAGCAGAAGGATTTATGTTAAGCATTAAATAGTATTGTTAACACAGTAACGTGCATTTTTTCATGTTATGAAAGAGTGATTATAAATTTAATTTAAATATTATAAAGATCACTGGGGATGGGATGAAATTGAAATAACCTGGATATTATTATTTCTGTTGTATTAAGAAAGTTAAAATGAGATTAGATACTTGTATGTGTACAAAGCACCTCAAGCAATGTGGAAAAGGCTAATGGCATCATCATTATTGTGCCTTACTTACTTAGGGCGGCCGTGGTGTAGTGGTAATGGCAGTCGACCCCTGATCGGAAGGTTGGAGGTTCGAATCCCGCATCCGCCCACCATGTGTCGTTGTGTCCCTGGGCAAGACACTTAACCCCGAGTTGCTCCCGGTAGGTCTGGATGGCGCCTTGCAAGGCAGGCTACCACTACCGGTGTATGAATGTCTGAATGAATGGGTGGATGGCTGGTATTGTAAAGCGCTTTGGGGCTCCTCACAGGGGGCTGGAAAGCGCTATATAAATAAGCTCCATTTACCATTTACCATTTACATTTGTTTACAGAATAAAGTCCACAACCTTTTCCTCTCTACACACCGGCAGTGATTATTTCCAAGCTACCAATACTAGTTCTGTATTGTCAAAAAGTGAGGAGCACACCTTAAAAGACACGTGCAAAGTGAATTTGAATTGTTGCTGTTAAATAAACACATATACAGTACTCATTAAATAAATAGTTTTTATATGTTAAATAATTAGAAAGCTGATTAAAAGCCATTTCCCTATCCTCCTGACTGCCAGGAAAAATAAATATTGTCCATGCCCAATATTTTGGTTATATAATTTATGAATTACAAATATGATTTATGGATAAATTTTGCTTGAAATGATTGTTTGAATGGAATTTTGTTTTTACAAAAAGGGGCAGATATTATAAGATTATTTTCTTCTTGTGCTTCCTTTCATTTTAAATTTGTTCTTTATTTTTCTGAGTCTTTTGTAATTTTCTTTTGTTCTTTTGTATTTTTTAAATTTGAAATGAATGAATAAAACAAACAAACAAACAAACAAACAAACAATGGCATGAGAGGCAGAAGGTGTGAGCGGATGAGGAGTCAGCAGAGCAGGTGAACAGGTGAGTGGAATCAGGGCTGAAAACAATAGCAGAGACCATGGAGAGGTGTACAGGTGAACTAGATGAGGGCTGATGTAGACTGAGCAGAGAAGGCATGGTACAGGGAGACAAGAGCTGAGGAAGGGTGATAGGCATTACTGGGCTGAATAGTGAAAACTAAAGACAGGACTGTGGACAGAAGGGACAAAAACATGACAGAAGAGAGTGAGTGTGAGGCAAGGCTAATGGGAGGGGGGTCAGCGGGGGCCACTGACCGTGACAAGATGCCTTTATACTGACATGTTTAATCATGTCTTGCTGTGTTGTTGTAAGGCTGTGATTGGCTCGACTGTCATACATATAAAAAAAAGGGTGCTACCCTTCTTTGGACATTTTGCCCTAAGTTTCAACACTGTATTCTGCTTAGACTAAGGTCATTGAGTTTGTACCATCCAACACTTAGGTGTCATTCTTTTGCCTGCTCGTAAGATTGTAAAACAACATTATACATCATACAACCTATACAGTAAAACAGTTGAAGTCTAAACTACTGAATGTATTCTTTACCTTACAACTTGCTCATTAAATATTTAATCACACATACTGAATCACATATAAACACTTTAAAAGTGCAAGTATTCATTTTTAGAACGATTTAGGTATATTTTAAACATTTAAACTCCTTTTCTTCTGCTTCCTGCTCCTGCAAGCTGTCAGCCAACTTACACACATACAGGGGAAAGCAGAGAAATTTTTTTTAATCAAGCCCGAAGCACACACACACTTCCTTTTTGCACAGATGTCTATAGCTGCAGTCCTTGCCAGAACTTCTGATTTCACTCTAAGACCACCTCCATTGACAAGCTATAACATTAATATGGTATTATCTGACAGTCATTTATAATACATACTCCAATCGCTAATGAATATAGACTGTGGTGAAAGGAAAATTCATCACAATCTACTGCCTCCTTAGATAGATCATTGTTACTAATTGACTTGTTTTATGTATGTGAATGTTTTTGTTCAGTGTCCTGAGACAACTTCTTTTGTGACTTGGTGCTATATAAATAAATTGAATTGAATATTGTAAATTATTTAAGATTGTGCACAGCATTATTTTTATGATTTAACCAAAATGGTCCTGTCGTTTCTCGATATAAAGTGATTTTAGTTAAACTCTGGCATGAAAGGCAGTGAGTGATTAGCATTCCCGCAAGAAATTCTCGGTTCCTCTTTTTTTATGTTTGTGCTTGTATTGTAGATGTGCATGTAGGTGGTACTGAATGTTGGTGTTCTGATACCGAAGGTGGCACAGAAAAACACCTTAAAGCAAGATTTGTTACTCATTTTCAATGAAAAAACTGGCCCCTGTGAGTGGTGTGGTGCAAATACCATTAAACTGCAACTAATCCAGTGTGAAGAGTGGTTTGATATCTTAATGGAAAATGAAGCAGCACTTCAGATAGCAGGGGATAACTGTTTGACTGGAAACGGCTCCAACACACCGGTGGTTCAAAGACATGCTGTCAAAACCAATTAGCGGATATCAGCTACCGTGTCATTCAAATTTGTTTCAACCTGCATGTTATCATCCTGCAGTAAATAATTTGTTTTAGCTCCCTCTCCCTCAGCTGTTTCGTTTCTCCTGCAGACCTTCCTATCACCCTCTTCCATTTTTACCTTCACTGTCACTCTTCTTTTCCATCATCTTTCAGAAGCAGAGTTCAGTGAGCAGGCTGTCAAATGAAAGTTTTCTAAACAAAACACTGTGTGTGTGCATGCGTGCATGCGTGCGTGCATGCGTGCGTGCGTGTGTGTGTGTGTGTACACAGTGCATCTGGAAGGTATTCACAATGCTTCATTTTTTTCCACATTTTGTTATGTTACAGGCTTATTCCAAATTATGTTAAATTAATCTCTTTCCTCAAAAATGGCTGTAAGCTCAATCACCCAGGTAGATAACAACTAGGAAGTTTAAATTGTTTCAGCTGAACCAGTTTATAAGTGAGAAGTGTTAAGTGAGAAATGTTTTGTCCTCCATCCAGAGGACTTCCTCAGTCCATGGCCTGCCAACCAAAATCCTCTGGATTGGATTCATCTGGATTTAACGTTTGTTGCTCTTTACTCAAAATTCTACACACAATACACCATTATCAAAAAAGTTAAGTCTGATCTTCTGGGCGGGTTCACAAAACAAAGCAATTGTAGAAACATTTCGTCTTTCAACCGAAAGACTTCTTCAGTCTGAGGAGCTGTATTCAGCTCAATCATAAATAGCACCTTCTCATAGTGGACCAACCAATTTGCTGCTGACATCCAGAACTAGCTGTTCATATGATCAAGGAGGACCATCAGCCTAACAATGGATCGTTAGCACTCCGATGGCTGTTTGCTATAGACCATATGCCACGGGGGGTCGTGACGTACTTCCGGTAAAATGCAACCCACATCCGCCACTTCTGGTTCCCATCCACTGCCGTTGTTGTTAACGTTAGCTCCTAGTAGCATACCATGACAACGACCCAAAACGGGAAGCGGCTGCGTGCTACCGGCACTACAAGTGAGTTCCATTGTGTCCGCCCACCAGTGGGTACAGCTGTACCGAGGAGGGGTTTCGGCAAAAATATATTGCGGCTATCCGTAGGGGGAATGTCGTCATAATTTTATATGGTTTTATATGTGTATAGAGTTATTATTGGTGTGTATGTAGATGTTTTATTAATTGTATTTAGTCATTTATGTTCGTGTCTTTCCCGCTAACCGGAAGTGCGCCGTCTGTGTAGTGACTACGGGAGTGCTGGAACGGAAGCCGGTGGAAAATAGTCTATTCACAGGGGCTGAGTTATACTAGCAATAACAGCATTGTAAGGCAATGAAAGATGATTCATTTCTACATTATTTTTTTTGAACCCGTCCAGAGGAAAGGACTTAACTTTTTTAGATTTTTCTACTTGTATTATTGAGTATGCATCAGAGTACACCATCATGACAATGTGAACAAATGTTTTTTTGAGATTTTTGCAAGTTTATCAAAAATAGAAAACTAAGAAAAACAGCACAGTGGTGAAGTTGGTAGAACAGTTTCCTCTCAGGGAGAAGAAGGTCGCTGGATAAAAGACCGGAGGCCTTTCTGGGTGGAGTTTGCATGTTCTCTCTGTGCATATGTGGGTTTTCTCCGGGTACTCCGGTTTCCTCCCACAGACAATGACTCTGTGTCCTCCAGAGTTTATGTGTCCAGCATCTATGTGTCCAGAGTTTATGTGTCCAGAGTCTATGTGTCCAGAGTCTATGTGTCCAGAGTCTATGTGTCCAGAGTTTATGTGTCCAGAGTTTGTGTCCAGAGTCTATGTGTCCAGAGTCTATGTGTCCAGAGTTTATGTGTCCAGAGTCTATGTGTCCAGAGTCTATGTGTCCAGAGTTTGTGTCCAGAGTCTATGTGTCCAGAGTCTATGTGTCCAGAGTTTATGTGTCCAGAGTCTATGTGTCCAGAGTCTATGTGTCCAGACACTGTGTCCCCATGATGAACTGGATGTGTGCCACCCCTGAGGTGGGGGCCTCCCCCACTTCTCGCACAGTGACTGCTGGATATGGACACCAGTTACCCCTGTGACCCGAAAATGAAGAAGCAGGTAAAAAAATATAGATAGATAGATAGATAGATGGAAAACCGAGAAATTACATTTATGCAAGTATAGTATTAACAGCCTTTGCCATAAAATTCCAAATTCCATCCATCT
>JBBPBX010037888.1:0-12360 GCA_038048925.1 Garcialebias charrua | reverse complement strand
CCTCAGATACTGGGTAATATGTGGGTGACATGGCTGCATAGTTCCTCTCCACAAGAAACATGTATGTAGGATTGCTTCGTGGCCTGGGCTTTTCTGGGTGCAGCTTGTTCTCCTTGTGCATGTGTGCATTCTATTTCAGTTTTATTGTTGCTGCCTTTCTATTTCCAGTGCAGTAATTTTCTAGTTTTTTTATATTTTAATGTTCTTTGATTTGAGATGTGCCCACTTTGCTGCAGCAGTGGTTATTTTAAAGTGATTTGAAATACAGTAGTAGTAGCAACTGTATTCCCTCGCTTCTTCGTCTTTTGCGGACTAGCTCTATCGTGGTTTTTCAAAATAAGATTGGACCATCTATCCATCTATTATCTTCTGTTTGTTCTGAAGTAACTATAATAACACATAACTACAGCTATAGATCAAAAACAATATCGTATTAGTATCTTTGTTGACCTCAAAAAAGCCTTCAACACTATTGATCACTGCATTCTTTTGGAGAAATTGAACATATATGGAATGAGAGGTCTAGCATTACAATGGATATCTACTTATCTGACAAATAGGAAGCAATTTGTTCAAATAAATGAAGTAAGATCTAAACTTGCTAATATTATGTGTGGGGCCCCACAAGGTTTGGTGCTTGGACCAAAGCTGTTTCTTTTGTACATAAATTATTTGGTGAATGTGTCGGCGCTGTTTAGGTGTATTTTGTTTGCAGTTGATACCACATTTTTTTGTATGGGAATTTTTTTTTTTTTTAGATTGAATGCTGGAAAGGATGGAAACAGAGTTTGTGAAATTACAAACTTTGTTTGGGCTTAACAAATTATCGCAAAATTTGGAACAACTAATTATAATGTATTTAGCAATAGAAAAATCTCAGTTGATGCTTCATTTAAAGTTAATGGTAATAAAATTTGTAGAGTAAAAGATGTGAAATTTTTGGGTGTAGTTATTTATGAGAACCTGACCTGGAAACCTCATCTTAATTATTTGAGAACAAAGGTAGCCAGATCTAGTGCTGTATTATACAAGGCAAAATAATTATTTTATGATAAAGCACTACTTATATTGTAAAATGCTATAGTTCTTCCATATTTGACGTATTGTGTTGAAGTTTGGGGGAAGGCATGTAAAACATCTACAAATGTTATTTTTATTTTACAGAAAAGAGCAATAAGAATCATCACAGGAAAGCATTACACTCACCCATCTAACATATTGTTTCATCAATTAAAATTATTAAAGTTTTATGAACTGGTTGACTATGGAATTCTTCAGGTTATGTACAGAGCTCATACAAATTATTTACCTCAAAATACCATACCATACCATACCATTTTATTTATAAAGCACTTTAAACAGGAACAAGTCCACACCAAAGTGCTGGACAAACAAACACGCAACAGGCAACACAGACAATGAAGTACAACACGAAAAACATAAAAACATTGCAGATCATAAATCAAACGATCCAATACAAATCAGCTGGCATTGAAAGCAATGGAGTAGTAGTGAGTTTTTAACCGGGATTTGAAAACCGAGAGGGAGGGGGCCTGTTTGATGAGCAGCGGTAACTCGTTCCAGAGTCTTGGGCCTGCTACAGAGAACGCCCTGTCACCCCTGCGCTTAAGGGCGAGATACACTCGAGCGTCCTCACGATACGCCAATACGCAGCGTACGTATGCCCCGTACGCAGCGTAGCCCCGCGTAGCCCCTCAGGGCAAGTACGCGCAAAAGTATTTTTTTACTACGCATACGCGATTCGCATACGCGATGCGCGGTGTCTGACCTAAACTTCCCCGGCTCCGGACTGTTTTGTATGTTACACAAATGAAATAAATTCCTCTTTTTTATCGCTGATCGGGCCTTTTCTTTTGTTTTTTTGCCTAAAGTCAAGTAACCGCTTCTTCCTCCGTTCACTCGATGAATGAAATGAATGAATTCAGGTCCTACCTGGGTGCGCGATGTTTTATATATTCCCTGGTGGGCTGTGGGCTGCAGGAAAAGCACTCCCTGTTATTATTTTTATTTCTGAGAGAACTTTTTATAACATATATAGTAGAAAGACCGTATCAGAACACCGCAGAAGTCTGAGCGAGCTGCTCACGATAGGTTTCACTTTGAGCTGACTGAAATCTGTCAATCATTTCAGTAGGCGTGTCAAAGTGACCAATCAGCGAGCTCAGTTGAGTCCTCTCCGTGGAGCGAAAAACTACCGGAAGTGACGATCGGAAGTGACGGTACGGAGGAAATGACGTAGAATTTGGAGCGAAAACACGAGAATCTACGCGAGAACATCAGCCGAGCTGTAGCAGAGGCTCCGTATACGCGCGTATACGGGCATATACGCGCGTATACGGAGTCTGCTTCACTGTATCTCGGCCTTAGGCGAGTTTCTGGAACTGTTAAGAGTACCTGATCCTCTGACCTCAAAGCACTTGGAGGGACATATGGGTGTATCAGATCCGAGAGATAGGCGGGGGCGAGACTGTTCAGCGATTTGTAGACATACATGAGAATTTTGAATTGGATTCGAAGATGAACCGGTAGCCAGTGAAGGGAGGCCAAGACTGGTGTAATGTACTCTCTTCTGCTCTCAAAATATTCAATCTTATTCTGTTAAGAGAGTTAGTAATTATAAATTAAAAGGACTAGAAATGTTTGTGAAACCAAAAATTCGAACAAATTCAAAGGAACGATGTACATCTGTTCAAGGAATAAAGCTGTGGAATGTTTTGGATAATAATTGTAAAAAAGCTCCCTCAATGTTTTTGTTTAAGAAAATGGTAAAACGTAGTTTATTGAAGAAATATGAAATTGTTAAGCATATTTTTATTGGATTGGTTGTTTTGGATTTTGTTTTGGTATGGAGTCGGTTTTGGCTTGTTATTTTATTTAAAGACTATTTATGTTTGAATGAATTTTATTTCATATATATTTTATTTTTCGTTTAAAAAGGAGCAGATGTTATAAGATTTTTTCTTCATTTTGCTTCCTTTCATTTTTTTGTAAATTGTTTTTTTGTTTTGTTTTAAAAATTGTTCAATTTTAACTGAAAATGAATAAATTTATTTAAAAAAATAAATAGTCGGGTCGCGGGAGCAGCAGCTTGATTAGGGAGGCCCAGACATCTCATTCCACAACCACCTGTTCCATCTATTCTGGAAGGAATCCAAGGTGTTCTCTGTGTAGTGGGCATGACCGTGTCCGCTCTGATACACCTTTGTATTTTCGAACTGTTCCAGAGATGACCTTTACTGACCTCTCAGTAAAACAAGACATTTACTACAAATTATTCCATTAGCTTGAATCAAAGGACAGATTCACTCAAAAGAGACTATTTCTATCTTTGATTTTGTTCTAATACAAAATATAATCAGAGCATCACCTGTGTTTATTCATGAACAGTGTTGTAATTTACAATATGTCTTATGATCACATATGTATATGCTGTGTCATTTCTACAAATGAAAAGGTGTCAAAGTTCAGATAATATGTCAAACTGCCTTTCTCAGAAGTTGTTTTTGTTGAGTTTCAGCTAAAACTCTCACTAGCGTCTGAAAGTCTCCTGACTGAGACACTTTTCCTAAACAATGTCTCTCTGCTCTGAATTTCACCTTGAATCGTGATAACAACAAGTGAACTGCTCGACTGGTTCTTTTTTGGACCAATCGGGAAGAGACAAGTCTCTCTCCTCTCAGAGCTTCTACTAAGGCCCTAAGCTTTTGCTGGAACGAGTGAAGTCTGCTGGTGTAAGCCTCAGCATTGAGGTCTTCCCAAAGAACTGAATGAACGTCAGTCAAACGCTAAGGACACGTCATTCAGTTAAAGACTAATAACATGTTGTTATGAGTCCACTTCGAACCGAGCATAAGCTCAAAACTTTGTTTATTCCTTCCTGGAATAAGTTATCTTGAGCCAGAGGCCAGGAGCTGACACATTTTCTGATGACCAACGCGAAACCAGGAGACGTTGGAAGGTAAACGAATAACCTGCCCTGCAAGGACCCCGTGCATCTAAAAAGCTACAAGGTCTTCTCTTACCGGGCTGTCGTCAAAAGGTAAAGAGCTGTTTACAAACGTACCTGTGATTTAGCAGAAGTCGGATGGAAAGTGTCATTTCTGGTTACACTCAAGATAAATAACTTCCTCTCTTAACCCCTCCCTCTTAAATCTCTCCATCTCCATTTCTAAGCTGGTAACTATATTTAAGCTAAGACTGAGCCACGGACTAAGTATAATGACATCCTGTATTTATGTCTGTTGTTACAATTTAAATGTGCTGATGTATTAAATTGCAAGAAAGTGAAATATATCAATCAAAGTATAATGTGTTAATTTTAGTTGATTTATTTTAAATAAATGGTAGTGTCTTTGGCATACCAAACTAAGTTAACGTTTCAATTGTCACTCTATGGCTTCTGTTTTACTTATCCATCATAAAGATCACAGAAATATTGGGTAAACGGAAAAAGAAAAGAATCCGTGGAATTACTATTCAATCTGAATAAGTAAATCAATTAAGGTAAAGAGGTCAGTATTAATATTGACCTCCTATATATCCTTTACATCTGGGTGGCACCGTACGTGTTTAAATACACAATCTGGTAACACCCTCATATATCTTATATCTGGTGGTCCAAGTACAAGTTTTCTGAACGTTTATTCATAAATCTGTGATCCATCATGAACTTGAAACGTATATTGGCATGATTATCCAATTTTGGACTCTGAAAGTGATAATTTTTGGCTGAGGTGTTCAAGACAGGCAGATTCTGCATGTTTTATCATTTGTAGCTGAGAGATTGTTATTGTTCAACTCTTTAACACGCTGTTGGAAGCTTTTAGGTGAGGTCTTGTCAGCCTGTGGGGGGTTCTGGTTCCGTTCGGTCCATTTCACGCACAGACTCCTGTACAAAGCTTTGTTGACCGCCGAGTCAAACTGCCTGAAAAGCTATTATTAACATCTACAAGATTGCTGTGTGTGGTATTTTTACATGTTAGAGCAGGTCGAAAAAGCATATTACTGTTAGAACGTGTCGGATAGTGGTTCATGAAACCCGAGTTCTGCTCCTTAAAAGTGGACGGAACCGACCTTGACGCGGCTCCGAGAGAGTCTGTGTTGTGTTGCAGTTAAAGTGCTTTGCTACTAAGCGTAGCTAAGTTGTGCCTGTTTTAATTGTGATTGCCATGTTTCAGAATTTTGGGAAGTTAATTTGAAGCGTTTGAGTTGTTTAAGGGTCTGTAAAAGTTGCGTTCTTTGGTCCTAAAGTAACGTTAAAGGCTACATGTCTTTACATGTTGTTTATGAGCTGTGATTGGATAAACCGAGAGCTGTGAGCTGTCAATCACTCTCGTAGCGAGCGCTGATTTGCTGAAGTGGAGACGCACGCCGTTGCGTCCAGCCCACTTTGTCGTCATTTCCGGCACTGCATTGGTCGAAGGTATGAAAACTACATTAACCATGAATGCTTGGGAATAGAACTACAAGCGCTGTGATTGATTGGTTGACGTCGCATATCTGTGTAGCGAGCTCCGCCTCGCTCAAGTACGGAAGCTGGTGACGCGTTGCGTCGACCCGCCTATATTTTGTCGTCATTTCCAGGTGCGGCACTTTGAGTGACAGTTCACACTCACAAGACAAACAGAGATTTCATTAAAAGTTTAAAAACTCATTTGAAACCATCTAAACTGTCTAACAACATAAATTTGTCTCTGACAAGGACGTGGTTCGAGCGCTTATCACGGACACACTAGAAACTACTTCTAAAAGGTTGTTTTTATTTTAAATGCTGAATAGAAGAAATCAGTCGCCTCGTGATAACATTAAGACTTGAAGCTGCCCCCTGTTGGTTAAAAGACATTAACAGTTGAGTTTTCTCAAAGCATCATAAAAAGTCAGCATTTTTATGGTGGAATGCCATCTTTAAAATTGTTCTGTACACAAACAAAAGACTCCTGTTTATTTTAAATTAAAAAAAATAGAATAACAGAGATGCAGACAAACATTTTTGCTTATTTTAAATACAAAAGAGTTTAAAATAACAAACAAAAGTACAGTTTTCACTCCAGATAACTGTAGCAACATCTTTCACATTTATCCTGTGCACATTTAAACTTTCCTGTTTATTTCAAATAGTGAAAAGTTTAGAGTAACGAATACAGAGCATCTTTTATTTTGATTTTCACAGAAAATCCAGATAAAAAGATGGCAGGCACAGAGGGTGAAACCCCTGATACCACTGATACAGGGCAACCTCTGCCAACTGAAGGCTACAACCCGACCAAAGCAGATTGGATCAAACGTGCCTTATGTTCGCTCACAGGGTCCATCACAAATTACCATGAAGAGACATAGTTGATGGAGGACACAGATGTAGACAGAGCATTAAAAATTGTAACAGCTGGAACCACAACGGGTGAAAAGAAAGCAGACAGAGACAAACGTTTGGCTAAATTAAGCCTTCTGTTAAAAGCCAAGCTAGACTTTGAAACTGCTGCATGCCAGGCTGTCTCTAAATCATGTTTAACAACACAAATGGAGATTACCACTTTATAGCAGGAGGTAAGGAGTTTAACATAGTCGAGTAGTGACGGCGCTGAACAAACGCGTAGTCTCTACGAAGAATGCACGTGTTAAAAAGGGATTTTGAACAATCACAAGATAATTTGGAAAAATGTGTGGTGGAGAAGGATAAGTATTACCATCAGTACAAGTCGCTTCAGGCGGATTGTGGGGAGGCACGAGACGCGCTAGACAAATGCACGGACACCCTGGAATCATTATCACTACGGTACACAAGGCTGCAAGATGATTATAGAAAATCACAAGAACAGCACATGATGTTACAACGTGATAATGATGGGTTAAGAGTCCAACTGAACAGTTGTCGAATAGAGCGTGCATCAGCAATGAACAAACTCTTTGAAGAAGAGAGAAAATGTTTGGATCTCATGAGTAAACACCTTGAGAATCCACTACTTCCGCCGCCTCCTCCCATACCTGATGACCCACTCCCTCCTCCACCGCCCCCGCCCATGCCCGATGCACTACTCCCTCCGCCACCACCCCCACCTCAACAGACCTTTGCTGGGATAACCCAATGGCAGGTACCTACGTACCCCATGTCAACAGGTGTACCTGGTGCGCAGATGGGTGGGTATATCACTATCAATGGTTCTCAATTCGATGTCCCAATAGAACGACTCCATAAAATTTCCCAGTTCGTTCAACGTTTTGAGCCAGGGCAATATGGTTCAACTGAAACCGATACCTATCTGAAAGACATTGAGTTTAAACTGGCATGCTATCCAAACGCTAAGGTCGACGATAGAGTCGGTTTAATCAAACTCACCTCAAGCAGAAAAGTGTAGCACTTCATTGCGCGTCACCAGTCGCCATTTTGAAGGATTACAAACTTTTCTGCGAAACTCTACTGCAAGAATATGCTCCTCGCATGGGAGACGTTGGCTACCAAGCCGCATTGAAAATCACTCAGGGGCAGAATGAACATCCGATCCCATATTATGACAGACTTTTCTAAGCCTTTTGTGGTGATAGAAATGAGCCAGGTATGGAGGATGAACGTGATTTTAAGTTTCTTTTTATGAACAATCTATATTCAGAGATTTGTTCAACGGCCAACCTCATGGCCAACTATAAAGAAAAAACCATGCGTGAATTAAAGGAGTGCGCTATACGTGTTTTTGAAACATACAAGTGACACAAGAAACCCGTAGAAGTGTATCCAGGTGAAAAGGTCAGATACCAAACGCTAGAACTTGAAGGAGCAAGAGCGCCAGCTCACTCTTTTAAGGAAGGCAAGAAAAAACAAAATTTCCAACCTAACAAACCGCAAAATGAAGGTGTCCGCTGGAACAAAGACCAAAAGGGGTCCAGAGACCCGAAGTGATGCAGGCCGCATCAAGAGGATGAACCCCATCATCAAAAAGGGGGGGCATTCCAAAAGAAAAAGAAATATGGGTCCCAAGGAGACTCATATGAAAGAGGGTGGTCCCAGAGGGGACCCCCGAGCAATGCGCCAGCTCCTGCACCTCAAACTGAACAGTCTGGGGCGAGGAAAAACCCACAGAAGTTCCAGAAAAAAGGCCCTAAACCTCTGTCCTCAGAAGAGATGGAGAACATACGTCGGTTGTTAGAAAGTTTGAAAAAAACAAACAAGGAAAACAAACCTGGAGTAATGTGTAGCACTATCATTGATAGTAACTCAGAGCACACAAATAACAACAATGCCACAATTGCTGACAGTCACCAAGATACTGATGGTCAGGATGCTGACAATCAGGGTACAGACAGTCAACAAGACGTTGACTGTAACCATGACATCATTGTTACAGAGTCCGAGAGCCCCTCATCAGAAAAAGGGAGGGAAAGCTCACTCACCAAAGACAATGACTCGTCACAGACCAAACACTCAGACCCATGTGTGACTGCACTACCAGTACTGATAAATGAAAATGACACAGACAATGGTAGACGTAATATACGTAGAAGAAAACCTGATAGGTTCCTGTGTAACATTATCAGGAAGGGGCCCGCTAAGAAAGCTTACCTGTCAATCACATTAGAAGGGGTCCTCACAGAAGAGGCCCTCCTGGACAGTGGGGCCGACATAACCATTATGTCACCCACACTGTTGGAGGAGCTACGGATAGCCGCTAACGGTGTTGACAGGGAAATACCCCTCAAAGAATGTGCTATAGTATTGCAGGGACTCTCAGAGACGAGAACAACCCTAACAGCTATAGCCATGCAGATTGGTGAAACGACGCTATACCACCCTCATTCCCATTTTTGGTCGGCCAAGACTTTATAAACCGCTTCGACGAGATTATAGATTATGGCGATCAGACAATGTGGACCAGAGTGAGCCAACCACTGCCGATAGATATGCCTACACAAGGTGACACTGACTGTCTAACAGCTTCAAATTTAAAACAACATAAAAAACTATTTACAATTCCATGTAAATAAAAGCCAAACATTACATGAAATGAAAGGAAGCAGAAGAAGATAAAATCTTATTATGTCTGCCCTTTTTTTAACGGAAGGAATAACAAAGTTTTTGAGCTTACGCTCGTTCGAAATGGACCCATAACAACATGTTATCAGTCCCAGCTGGATGACGAGTCCTTAGCGCGTGACTGGTGGTCATTCAGCTCTTTGGGAAAAGTTCACATCTCTTTGAAGTTCCCAGCAAACTCTGAGGAACCTACTGGTTCCTTCCAAACTCTTGCAGCCTCTGCGTTCCAGCCACAGCTTAGAACTTAAAGCAGGATCAAAGAGAGGAGTGAGCTTGTGTTATCGCGACCCAAGGTTACAGCCAGAGCAGAGGGAGATTTGTTTAGGAAAAGACAGAGAAGCTGGAGCCTTGTTCATGAAAAACAACGGATTAGCTGTCTTCTGACTTTCCAAACAAAACCGTCCGGTCTCTGTGACCCAAGACTTCACCTTTAACACAGCAGTGAACACAGTAATACTCTTACAGAATATCACAGCTTAAAAGTACACATCATGAAAATGACAAAAGTTATTCTTTTGATCACATCAGCCTAAAATCAAAGATAGAAATAGTCTCTTTTTGGTGACTATGTTATCAGATTATAGTAAATGTCTTGCTTTACTGAGAGGTCAGTAAAGGTCATCACTGGACAGTTCAAGAACCTTAGTTTGACCCTGGGTAGGTCCACTACAACAACATAGCAGTTGTTTGTGCTGTGTCGTTAGGAGCTGGTAGGCATTCTACCCATTTGGTAAATGCACAGGTTACCGTGAGAAAATATTTATTTCCTCTAGAGCTCTTAGTGAGTGGTCCAACCCAGTCGATCTGGAGGTCAGACCATGGGAATGCAATGCCTCTGCTTTGCAGTGGTGCTCTGTGAAGTGGTCTGGTTGGCTGAAACTGGCCACAGACCACGCACCCTTCAATGTAGTCCTTGACATCCTTTTTCATTCCAGGCCAATAGGCAATTTGTTTTAATGCCGTCAGCGTGGCTTTATCTCCTTTGTGTCCTGCGGACGGGAGATCATGGGCATGAACTAACATCACCCCCCTTTGGTCATGGGGAACCACGAACACAGGTGAGGACGTTGGTCCATGAGCGAAAGTTAGGATGCCTTTGATTAGTTTTAGCTGTTTGCGCAGCTGGTAAAGGACTTTAAGGTCTGGATCGGAATCCAGTTCGTCTTTAGACGGAGTGTTTTTGTCTGGATCAGTCAGGTACAGTATCATGGAGTTGATAGCAGGATCCGACTTCTGTAGTTGGATGATGTCTGGGTCAGTCAGTGCAGGTCGTACAGAGACTGCGTTGTCAGCAGGTCTGGCTGCGGCCTGTGCACGTGTGACTGCCATTACCCTGACTGTAGGTTGTATTGACAGAGTCTTGATTAACCAGGAGGGGTCGAAGGACCATAGAGGACCTTCGTCGGCTCCTTCTTTGGCTAAGGAATCTGCAATGTCATTGTAGTGCTTGTCATCGCCTGGGACTCTAGAATGTCCTGGAACTTTCTTCCAGTAGATCTGTAAGTCGTGTGATGTCACCAAGTGATCACACGCTATGAAAAGCTCTTTGTGTTTGACCACTTTTCTGTCGCTTGTTAGGAAACCGTTCTGTTTCCACACAGCGAGGTGACAAGCGAAACTCAAACGAGCATAGTTAGAGTCAGTGCAGATGACTAGCGTCTTGATGGAGCGTTCTACTACCATCTGGAGAGCTATTAGGATTCCTGCAATCTCAGCGTACTGAGAAGTCTGAGAGCCTAATTTGTAGCTGAAAGTTATCTGTTCTTGGTCTTGGAGGAGGACCAACCCTCCAACACCTGCCCTACAGATTTTGTCGCGGAGGAATGAAGATCCATCCACGTACAATGTTGTCATATCCTTGCAGATATTGTCATCAAAGAAGTGGTGATTCGGGTCTTCAGTTACTGGGGTTTTTACCTCAGCCAACGGCTGGGTCGCTGGTACATCTTGTGTACACTTTTGGCAGAGTGCCAAGTCTGTCCCCAGATGTGACTTCTTGTTTTGACCATAACGTATGTCTAGGTTAAAACTTTGAAGCGCCATGAGCCACGTTGCAACACGTGAGTTTGTTACCACACCATCTCTGATGCGTTGGCTGTTCAGGAATGTCACTGGCTGGTGTTGTGTTTCCACAATGATTTTCTGTCCACCAATGTAGCTGGAGAAATGTTTTACTGCCCACACTGTGGTCAGTAGAGCTTTCTCACAGTCTGAGAATCTCAACTCGGGGCCTGCCATCGTCTTGCTGGCGTAGGCTACCACACGTTTGTCTCTGTCGTGTATTTGGTACAGACCTGCACTTATGCAATGAGCTGAGAAGCCCACTTCCAAGTAAAACTCTTTGTTGTAGTCTGGGTAGACTAAACATGGGGCTGACTTAATCCTGTTTATAAGAGCGTCCATTGCCTGCTGCTGTTTGTCAGTCCAGACAAATGGAACGTCTTTCTTTAGGAGTTCAGTCAGTGGCTTTGCAAGGTCTGCATAGTTCTCTATGAACTGGTTCGAGTAGTTACACACGCCAAGAAAACTTTGTAGTTCTTTGAGATTGGTGGGGACTTTGAGATTGTCAAGGCCTTGGGTGCGAGTCAGTTGTGGTTGTACTCCGTCTGGACCTACAAGTAGGCCAACGTAATCCACCTTGGTTCTGCACCACTGGCATTTCGACAGTGATATTTTAGCACCAGCAGTTGTTAGCTGATTCAGAACGTGGTCGATCTCAGCCAAATGTGAGTCCAGTGTTGGCTGCCTCAAAAGGACATCGTCCACATAAATCAGTGTCCCACGCTCGTGGGCGTCTGGACATGCTTTGTTCAGGAAGATGTTGAACTCTGCAGGTGAGTTAGCGTAGCCAAAGGGACACCTGTTAAAGGTGTATTGACGGCCACCAAAAGTGAAAGCTAGTTTGTATTGATCCTCGTCGCGCACAGGAATGGTCCAAAAACCAGAGGCGATGTCGAGGGTCGAAAAGTACCTACCATTGGTGACCTTGGGCAATTCCTGTTGGAGCTGCGTCATAGGCCATCTGGATAAGGGAACTTGTTTGTTTAGCTTTCTGTAGTCTATAGTAAGTCTCCACTTACCATTTGGTTTTAACACCGGCCATAAAGGCGCAGAGTAAGTGCTGTTACAGTATCGGATGATACCTTTTTCTAACAGGTCATTAATGATTTCTCTGATAGGTTGATGTGCTGCCAGAGGAATCTTGTACTGTCTGACAAATGCAGGGGGAGCATTAGGCGGGGTTGGGATGCTCACTGTGTGGAGCGTGGTCAACCCACAATCCATCGAGTCAGTCGAGAATGATCTCTCATATTTTA
>JBBPBX010037887.1:0-30688 GCA_038048925.1 Garcialebias charrua | reverse complement strand
ACAGAAGGAAAGCTCGAGATGCTATTAGTCACTGTCTATACAACCTCAGTCCCAGCGCAGGTTTCAAAGAAGCACTTGAGCGACTAAAATCAAGATTCGGAAATCCTCATTCCATCTCCCAAGCTTGGGTTGAAAAGGTTTTGAACTTTAAGGAGATAAGAGACAATATACAACTGAGAGACTTTGCAGACCAACTAAGAGGCTGCAAGGATACACTTGCTGCCATGAAATGTGAGGAAGAGCTTAGTGGCCGCCGCACATTAGTTGAGATAATTAGCAAGCTATCATCAGATCTCAGGGCCAAGTGGTTAAATAAAAACCATGACATCACAAAGGAGGGACGTCTACCGAAACTCGACGACGTCGTCAGCTTTGTGGAGACAGATAATAATAATAATAATGAATTCAATTTATAACGCACTTTTCATTAATGAAAATCTCAAAGTGCTACACGGTGCAACAGAAATTAAATGTCAATAAAACAAGTAATAAACAAGTAAAATCAATAACAGTATCAACTAAGATCAAAAGTAGAATCATGAGGAGGTAGAGTATGCTCGGTTGAAAAGAAAGGTCTTCAAGCCGCTCTTAAAGTCAACCACAGACTGTGGGACCCTCAGACAGTCAGGAAGAGAGTTCCACAGGCGGGGGGCAGCCACACTGAAAGCCCGGTCTCCCATGGTCCTTAATTTGGTTCTCGGAATGTGAAGGAGATTACTGTTCTGTGACCGCAGCGACCGGGTGGATGAGTGTGGAATAAGAATATCCTTCAGATAATCTGGTGAAGCTCCATGTAAGCATTGATGTGTAATGAGAGCAGTTTTGTACTGAATTCTGTAGGCGACAGGAAGCCAATGAAGGTTATGAAGAATGGGCGTAATATGTTCAAATTTACGAACTCGCAACAAGATCCTTGCAGCACTGTTTTGAATATATTGAAGTTTCTGAAGGTTTTTGCCAGGGATTCCAATAAACAGGGAGTTGCAGTAGTCGAGCCTGGAGGAGACAAAAGCATGGACGAGCTTCTCAGCATCGGAAAAAGTTAGGGATGGGCGAAGTCTAGAGATGTTTCGAAGATGGAAGAAGCAAGTTTTAAACAGAAGCTTAATGTGATTTTCAAATGTAAGATTGGAGTCCATTTTTATTCCAAGATTAGTAACAGAGGTGGAGAGGGGGATGTCTTGTCCAGAAAAGGAAAGTGTTGTTATAGTAGATGTCTGTACCTGGTGAGGGGTGCCAATCAGTATGGCCTCGGTCTTGGAGCAGTTTAATTGAAGAAAGTTCTGATTCATCCATGCCCTAATTGCCTCCAGGCAGGCAGAGAGGGCAGTGAGTGAAGATGGAGATGACAAGGTGGAAGATGAGGATGCTCCAGTCCTGATGTAAAGCTGTGTATCGTCGGCATAACAGTGAAAAGAAATGTTGAACTGATTAATAATTTGACCTAAAGGCAGCATGTAAAGGGAAAACAACAGGGGCCCCAGAACCGACCCCTGAGGGACACCACAGGAGACAGAGACTGTCTGGGACGTGGCGTTGCCAAGACTAACACATTCCAGCCTATTGGAGAGGAAAGATTTAAACCAGTCCAGGACGGTGTCACAGAGACCGACCTCCACATGAAGACGGTGGAGGAGGATACTATGGTCCACAGTGTCGAAGGCTGCAGTGAGGTCAAGGAGGACAAGGATGGAGGGAGAGCCAGTGTCAGCAGCCAAGAGGACATCATTAGTAACTCTCAGCAGTGCAGTCTCAGTACTGTGAGCTGCCCTGAATCCAGACTGGAACTTCTCATACAGGGAGTGTTGTTGTAAGTGATCCTGCAGCTGAGCAGCAACTGCTTTTTCCAGCACTTTAGACAGAAAAGGGAGGTGTGAAATTGGGCGGTAATTAGAAAAAATGTCGGGATCCAAATTAGATTTTTTCAGAAGAGGCCTAATGATGGCAGTTTTTAGAGGCAGTGGAACATGACCAGATTGAAGAGACTGATTTATTATTTGAGTGATAAGTGGGCCTATTGCAGAGTGATTGGATTTTATGAGAGACGAGGGGAAAGGATCCAGGGCGCAGGATGAAGGCTTCATTTTCTTGATGATGGCCTCCACCTCACTCTGAACAACTTCGTCAAAGCTGTTAAGGGTCCCAGAATGCAGACGGGTAGATGGCACACTGAGAACAGGGAGGTTGTGGAGCTGAGATCTGATAGTGTCAATTTTGGTTTTAAAAGATGAAAGAAACAGCTCGCATTTTTGAGCAGAGTCCTCAAGAGTTTGTTTAATGGGATTAAGCAGACGAGTTATTGTGGAGAAGAGCTGTTTAGAGTTTCCAGGGCAGGTGTTGATGATGTTAGAATAATATTTGGAGCGTGCTTCTTTAAGAGAATAGGCGTACGCTTTCTGATGTTCTTTGTACGCCTGCTTATGTACCGAGAGACCAGATGATTTTAGACGTCTCTCGATAGCACGGCCAGTTGCCTTCATCTTGCGCAGCTCATCAGTGTACCAGGGGGCTGAACGGGAGAAAGACACCAGTCTTGTTTTCAAGGGAGCATGTAGGTCCAGGAGCTCCCCAGCTGAGTGATGTGGGACAGAGGCTGAAAAGAGATCAGATCCAGTCTTTGGTGGGTTAATTAGCTACAAGAAGCAGGAGAAGCCAAACAACTTTACATCACCTACCAAAGTCTCTAAGAAACATCATCAAAGCTACCCCACCACTGTCAAGGCAGCTGCAGTCCAGGAGAATAAGTCCACACGTACCAAGAAGCCAGCTTATTTAAAATGTCTCAAATGTTCAGAGCACCATTTCTTAAACCAGTGCCCAGATTTCAGATCACTAACAGTGCCAGAGCGTCTTGTGTTCGTTCAAGGAAAGAACCTGTGTCAAAATTGTTTTATGATGGGTCACAACGCTGAGATTTGCACACGCAATTGGGTGTGCAACGTTCCTGGCTGTGGACAGAAACATAACACGTGGCTGCATCCTAACCACACTAACAGACAGAACGCTACAGCAGGGCAGGACACCACTGATGACAATAAAACTACCCAACAAACACAAACTACCAGATCACCTAATGTCACCTGTGGGTTCGCTGGAGCTGCAAATGGTAAAGTTTGTTTGCCTATTGTTCCTGTGGTCGTTAGGGGCAAAGCTACAAACATCAGTTCTGTCACATATGCATTACTCGATCCTGGAGCCAACACCAGTTTAGTGTCAGAAGAACTGACCAAGAGACTCAAGGTCAAAGGCAAGCCTGCAAGGTTAGACCTTGATACAGTAGGAAGTAGCCAAGAAGGAATATTTACTAGAAGTGTAGATCTTGAGATTAGCTCTCTACACGATGGCAGCATCTACACGCTTAATGGTGTGAGAACACTTAAGAAATTAAACATAGGACTTAGCTGTCTCGCGACACCTGACGAGGTAGCCAGATGGGATCACTTAGCAGACATCCCTATTCCCAGCATCAAGGCCAATGATGTGCACCTCGTCATTGGACAAGATGCTCCACGTCTTCTCAGAGTTGAAGAGTACCGCGTGGGAGGTGATAATGACCCTTACGCTACCAGAACAGTACTCGGCTGGGCCATAAATGGACCCGTCGATTACAAAGAAGGTAGGAAAGCCAAGGCCTACTTCCTCAAGTCAGATCAAAGTCTGCAGACACAAGTGGAAAGATTTTGGAAACTTGATGACCCTACTCAAGATAACAATCTGTCAATCAATGACCAGAAGGTGATTAAACTGTGGGAAAACTCACTTTCCAAAGAAGGCTCACACTACACCTTAGACATACCTTTTAAGAAAGAAGCAGTTACACTGCCTAACAATATCAACTTAGCAACACAGAGACTACAACTATTGGAACGCAGATTAACAAAGGACCCAGACCTGAAAGACAAGTACGTGGAGGCAATGAAGTCAACCGTCGATAAAGGACATGCAGAGGAGGTCCCAGCCTCTTCGCTTGACCGCACTGATGGCAAAGTGTGGTATCTCCCACATCACTCAGTAACTCATCCACGCAAGCCTGGAAAGGTTCGAGTCGTCTTTGACTGCGCAACCAAGTACGATGGAACATCTCTCAATGACGTCATCCACCAGGGACCAGATCTGACAAACAAATTAATAAATGTGCTGATCCGCTTCCGCCAAGGTCCAGTTGCTATAATGGCAGACATTGAGGGAATGTTCAATCAGATACATGTAACTCTGGAACACAGAGATGTGCTACGGTTCCTGTGGTGGAAAGACCACGATCCTAACAATGAAGTAGTTGCTTACCGTATGACATTTCACCTCTTTGGCGGAGTGTGGTCTCCAAGCGCAACAAGTTTTGCATTGAGGAGATGTGCATCAGATCAGGCACATCTGTATGACACAAATACCATCTCCACTGTAGAACAAAACTTCTATGTAGATGATTGCCTGAAATCCTCAGACTCACCTCAACAAGTCATCCGTCTAGCAGCGCAACTGATCAACCTACTCATGCAAGGAAGGTTTCGCTTGACTAAATGGACAAGCAATTCAACAGAGGTCTTGAAGTCTATCCCAGAGGAGGAACATGTAAATCAAGTGCCATTGTTGGACCTGGATGGAGATCCGTCATTGGAAAGATCTCTGAAAGGATGGAACCAGCAAAGGATCGAGGAACATCTACTCCAGAGAGAAACTCAATGGAAGTTTAATCCTCCTGCCACCTCACATATGGGGGACGTATGGGAGAGGCAGATTTGTTCTGTGCGCTCAATTCTCATGAACATTGCTAGACAACAGACTTTGGATGATGAAGGATTAATGACACTTTTCTGCATCATTGAAAACATTGTCAATGGAAGACCGCTAACAAAGTTGTCAGAGGACCCAAGGGATGGTCAGCCTTTGACTCCCAATGATTTACTTCTGCTGAGACCAGAATGCCCACTACCTCCTGGTCACTTTGTGAAACAGGATCTGTATCGTCGACGCTGGCGCCAAGTCCAGTATTTGGCAGACATTTTCTGGGTTAGGTGGGTGAAGGAGTACCTACCCAGCCTGCAGCAAAGGCAGAAGTGGAACCACCATTCCAGAAACTATCAAGTGGGAGATCTTGTCCTGATCCTGCATGAGTCCACACCTCACAGTCAGTGGCCTCTTGGTTTGGTCACTGATGTCAACATTGGAGCTGATGGACTAGTGTGATCAGTGCAAGTAAAGACTCACAGAGGGACTTACACCCGTCCAATACACAAGCTATGTTTGCTAGAAGGAAATATGGATGAGTAGGCTCTAATTACCTTCAGCTTGTGTGTTTTCTTCATATAGACGATTTTTCTTATTTATTTTCATGTTCACGATTACTGTAAACTGTTAATTATTACTCTAAGTCAAGTTATCACCATGAAAATATGTAACAGATATTTTCATTTGAAAGGTTTCTTATTACAAGGTTAAATTTGAGTAGTTAAGTAAGGTTATTTAATTCTAGCTTGTCGCTCACCAATTTTCTCGGATGACCGTCTATCGAGGTCATCGGGGCCGGGATGTTGGATTCACTCCTCCCATTTTCCACTAGAGGGCTCTATAGCTTTACTTTTTGTTTAAGTGAGTTGACGGTTAAACAGGAAGTGAATCAACGGCGGACCGGAAGTGGGTTTTATTTAGCCGTTAGCTGAAAATAACAAGCCAAATCTAACATAAAATCATATCTTACTTGTGTTCATGATTATTGCCCAACGTGGTAAGTTATATTTAATGCTGTAAGATGTGAGAGATATGTTATTTTGTAGTTCTAAGCGTGGGTTTTGGTGAATTAGCTTAGAGCTAATAAGATGCTAACGGGTAGCAGCTAGTTAGCTAACTTTCATTTCATTTATTTATTTATTTATTCATTTTATAAAAAAGAACACATAGCAAACACATGTTTCTTGTATAAAAAAGAAAATATAAAATGAAAGGCTAGTTAGCTAAATGATAGCTTTGTTGCTGCACTGTGATATTTAAATGCTGATGTTTATAACTGGTTGGTTAAATCTATTCTAGTTCTTAAGTATATGTTTAATCTATTCAATCAAATTAATATATTTAATCAATTTTATTTTATTCAATTAATCTATTCTAATCTATTCTAGTTCTTTAGTCTATGTTTAAGTTTGTGTTTATTTGAATTTTGCAATACTAAGTATTGGCATTTTTGTTTATTTTATTTACAGTTTAACCGGCATGTTCGTGTGAAAACACTCGGCAATTAAAGGCAACAATAACAACAACAACGACCTTATGTTCTTTGTAACAAAGATGTTCACATCCTTGATAGAGAGGAACAATGGTTTGAGAGAGGAGTAAAGGAGGCCATCTTTGTGAAAAGAAACCGTCCATCATTAAACAGAGGTGGAGGCCTCCGGGTTCAACTGTCTCCCTCTTACAATGCTGTTATTGCTAGTATCACTCAGCCCTCTGTGAATAGCAAACAACCATCAGGGTGCTAACGATCCATCATTAGGCTGATGGTCCTCCTTGATCATGTGAGCAGCTGGTTTTGGCTGTCTGTAGCAAACTGGTTTGTCCACTATGCGAAGGTGCTATTTATAAGACTGAGCTGAATCAGTGTTGCCAGATTGGGCGGTTTACCGCCAGTTGGGCGGTTTTCATTCTGACTTTTGCGGGCAGAAATTGCTTTGGGTGGGTGGGGATAATTTGGGCGGATTTGGAGTCATTTCTGCAGATTTTTTTGTTTTTGTTTTGTTAACCTATTAAAACACATTTCAACCAATCAGTCATCATTACTTGCTCCCCTGAATCACTGATTGGCTATTGTCAGACAACACAGGGCATCGGCATAAATTATCCTGTTTTAGCAGCATGCGGATACAGGACAGTACCCTGCTGCCGCTGGAACAAAATCTGGGAACTCTTGTCAGGGTGATTTCCGGAAACTGCTTGGATTCGGCAACTCTGAGATTTACTAATAATAAAGTTATAAACAAATATGACTGTCTTGATGTTTTGGGAGCCATGTTTGAACCTTGTTGCTCCCCTCTGCTGTTGAGTGTTGAGACGATAAATAAATAACTCCAACACTTCAGCAGCAGTTTTCATGACGCTCTGGACACTTGTCACTCACAGCGCACATGCAACAGAGTATAATCTCAAAGCGAGATAATACCTGCCCCCTCGTTTCCTCTTTCTATGTGACAATTTGTTTTTAGTTTGATCGATGAGTTTGTCAAAGCCCAATTTTGATGTGCGTGCGTGTGTGTGTGTTTGTTCATTCAACCTTTATTTATACAGGCTAGCCTCGTTGAGCCACAGGGACTCATTTACAAGAGGGACCTGTCACTCACACCCAGGGTCAATTTAAAGTTACCAATCAGCCTAACATGCATGTTTTTGGACTGTGGGAGTAAACCGGAGTACCCGGAGAAAACCCACGCATGCACGGAGAGAACATGCAAACTCCACCCAGAAAGGCCCCCGGACCGGGATTTGAACCGGGGACTTGCTCGCTGAGAGGCAGCAGCTCTACCAGTTGTGCCACCATGCTGCAGAAGTAGGGCCTAATATTTAATAAATGTTTCTATTCTTTGCTAACAAAATTAATTCACCTCCTCTGACTGAAAAAGTCTGTTGGATAAAAGAGGAAACGTTTCTACAATTTTTTACCCATCCAGAGGACCTAATTTAACTTTTTTTTTTTCCTGCTTGAATTATTGTGCACCATCAGGATGTTGTATGTGATGTGTCACGTGACACTTTCTGAACGGTCCGTGAACGCAGCTAGAGGCGCGCTCCACTCCTGGTCTGCCTGTGTTTAAGTTGTTTATTTACGCAGAGCACTCTGGGCAGATTTTGTTGGATTGTTGCATTTTTCCACATACTGTTAAATTAACTTGGCGTGAGTTCATATTAAAACAGTAAATATACCTATACTGTATATTGATTGGGCAAGTTTTGGATGGATTTTAACAGATTTTTGGGCTGGAAAACCTGGACTCTATCTGGCAACACTGAGCTGAATACAGCTCTTCAGACTGAAGAAGTCTTTCGGATGAAAGAAGAAATGTTTCTACAAAGTACAATGTTGTTGTTTTTTTGTTTTTTTTGAATGTCCAGAGGACCAGACTTACCTTTTTTAGATTGTTGTACTTGGATTATTGAGCATGCATCAAGACACCATACTATACTTTAATGAATCCAGGCCTGACTGTCTGAATTTAGAAAGAAAATGTTTTAATTGAGACATCAAGCTGTAATAAATTGGCATTTATTGTTGCAGCATTTCTTTGATTCACATTGAACTTAACAGGTTCTATTCCCGCTTTGAAGACCCAAGTCAGAGTCAAGGTCAGAGTTTCTTTATTTGTCAAGCACACCCCATGTGGTACATGTGGTGGAACGAAATTATGTACACAGGGTCCCAGTTACATCCAGTAAAAATATAAAATGGAAAAGAAAAACAGTAATAAGATCTAAAATATGAACTAAGAAAAA
This sequence comes from Garcialebias charrua, assembly GCA_038048925.1. Taxonomy (NCBI): domain Eukaryota; kingdom Metazoa; phylum Chordata; class Actinopteri; order Cyprinodontiformes; family Rivulidae; genus Garcialebias; species Garcialebias charrua. The sequence continues at coordinate 22,216 of JBBPBX010037887.1, read as the reverse complement.
CATTAACTAAAAATCTAAAAAAGCTAAGTCTGGTCCTCTGGACATTCAAAAAAACAAAACAAAGCAAAAAAATGTAGAAACGTTTCATCTTTCGTCCGAAAGACTTCCTCAGTCTGAGGTGCTGTGTTCAGCTCAGTCTTATAAATAGCACCCTCTCACAGTGGATCAACCAGTTGGCTGATGACAGCCGAAACCAGCTGCTCACATGATCAAGGAGGACCATCAGCCTAACGATGGATCGTTAGCACCCTGATGGTTGTTTGCTATTCACAGAGGGCTGAGTGATACTAGCAATAACAGCATTGTAAGAGGGGGACAGTTGAACCCGGAGGCCTCCACCCCTGTTTAATGATGGACGGTTTCTTTTCACAAAGATGGCCTCCTTTACTCCTCTCTCAAACCATTGTTCCTCTCTATCAAGGATGTGAACATCTTCATCCCTGAAAGAGTGACCGCTGGCCTGGAGATGAGTGTAGACCGCAGAGTCCTGACCTGATGATGTTGATCTTCTGTGCTGGGCCATCCTTTTGGCCAGTTAGTTGGAAAAAGACTACCTGTACTATTTAACTCTTCATTAACATTATATATTTTCAATTCCATATCATCATTCATCATGAATAAGCTGTGTGTTTTCCATTTGACCAATTTTTCTTTGTTGTCCCTATATGTGAATCATAGAGCACAATTTGACGTCATTTAAACTTATCCAAAATTTTCCAAGTCCTTCACATCATGTACCAATTTTGCTTGCTCTCCTTCCTGTACTCTAATCCATATCTTTCCATTTCTTGTCCACGTTGAGACTATCTTTTTCCTTTTCCGTAACAGCCTTGCTTCGCGTGCAATTAGACAATTTTTTGGGGGTTAAATGTTCGTTTATATACACATTAGTTCCCTTAAGTTTTTTTGCTTGCATGATTACGGCGTTTCTAGATTCCCTACTAATGAATCTTACCACAATAACCGGTTTAGATCTATCAGCATTGCTGGGCAAGGTATGACATAGAGAAATGTCTTCATACTTAATGTCTATTTCCTTGTTTTGAAGAAAAGTCACCACTTGTTCTTCCAGAGACCTCTGCTCCTGTGGAGATGCATCTTCAGCAATACCTTTGCCAGAAGTGGCCTTTGAATACGAAGTTGTCATCGCAAGACCAGATATGACTAGGTTGTCTTGCCTAGAATGTTGTTCCAATTCATCCACCCTATGTTCAAGTTCCTTAATTTTTTTATCCTTCATATTTAATTGTACTCTTAATTGTTTTACTTCTTCCAGCAAAAGTTTCTGTTGGGCTGACAAATTCAAGATTTCAAGTCTCATATTTGTTGTTGTTCTGTTGGTTGTGTTTCCCTCTGTCTTTTCTGACTTTGCTCGTTTGTTAAATAAAACAAAATGCTTCGCTTTTGTCCCACCAATGGTCTTACTTTACTGGACATTTTAGAATCCTTTAAATAATTCAAATGGTTAATGGTCATGTTGGTTTAATAAATGTACTATACTCTATTAACAAGATACCATTATATACTAGCACTTTGAGATTTTTGTTAATGAAAAGTGCATTATACATTAAATTCATTATTATTATTATTATTATTATTATTATTATTATTATTATTATTACTTGTGTTCATTCTTAATTTTCAATTCAATCTTACCTGCTCTTGGTGCTGTTAGGCAGACAGCCAGCTACAGTATATGGTTAGCACATTTGGCTATAATCCTGCACATTTTATTTCCCTTTCCTTAGTTTCTCTGCTCCATCCATCTCGTTTTTCCTTTCTTTCTTTCTTTCTAACATGTTTGATATTAATGTAATTTAACCCGCGTACACACTGAGCTCTACTGGCTCCGTCAGTAACTTTCTGCTCCATGCAAACTCATTGCAAACTGTTTGCAGGTTGATGGAAGGTTGGAGCAAAAATACGAACTGGATAACAACGTGGATGTTCTTGTGCAAAACACCAAGGGTTGTGGTGAAAACGTGGAGCAGACTATGTATTTTCCCAATAGTACGGAAATTGAACTGAGTTGAGATTTTGGCGTTTGTCAGTTCTCAGCATGAGAAATGTGAATGCAGCGTGAGAGCGTGTGAAACCCCTCGAATGCGTGTGTCTCACGGTCATTGTGTGAGTGTTGGCAGCCCTGCCAACAAACACTAAGAAGTGTTCAAAGATGAAAGGGGTTTTAAGCACTATCCAAGAGTAGAAAAACAACTGTACCAAGTGTGTTTGTGAAATAGAATGAAAATCTGTGCAAAAGGCAGATAAATCTGGAAAACAAAAGACTACTCGAGCAAACAATTCACTTGAGCTAGCAACAAACAGAAAGTGACACAACACGTCTCACCACGAACGTGCAACATCACAAGCCGTCTAATGCAGACCATCTATGAAACACGGTAACCAGTTTCACAAAGGGGATCCCATTTTCGTCACACAGCTTCTTCAGTGCAGCAGTATTTTTTCTCCACCATTTTGTAAATAAAACTGCAGGAGCTTGACCACTGAACGGTTAAATGTCTCACAGTGAGGAACGCTCTGATCAGTTGATTTCGCACAACTCTCCAGTGTGTGTGCAGTGCACTGAATGTGCAAATGGGAGTCTCCGACAGCAACAAGTTTACAGAAATTTGGCACAACATCATTGCACATACCAGTGTTGCCAGCAGCCCCGTCTGTGCACACAGCAACCAACTTTGTTGTCCAGTCATCCAAGCCTGTGTCCTGAAAAAGACTAACAAGTCTGTTATGGACTGCTGGTTCAATCAGCACCCAGTTCAATCAGTCCAAGAGAGTCTGAGGTAAACGCTGTTGCTGGACACACACACACACACACACACACAATAAAAATGATTTCCTGCTCAGGTTTTGTGATGACAGATCCATCAAAAAGCAGTCTCCAATATTCAGCACATCAACTTGGCTTGTAACCCCTGGCTGATGGTGTGAGCGCCATCAGCATTATCTGCACAAGCTCCTTTATGTGAATGATATGCATCTCCAACATTTCCTCCTGGTCTCTTCAGTAAAGGAATAGCTTCAGAATGGGACAACGTGGGACATGCATGTTTAGTTTTATGGAAGGCACAGAGAAAAACATGAAACAGAGCATGTCGCTGTTCTTCATTCAGTTTGTCTTACTGTTTGGTAAGTGGCTGACTGGACAATTCTTCTCAGCTAGCTTGTTTATTAGCAAAGCCAAGTGCCACATTCATTTGCTCCTTGCTCTTTTCATGTTTGTCAAATAAAAGAATGGCTGAAATTATTTGAGCCTTCATAAAACACTTCTGTTTTGTCTGCTAGATGTGGATGCGAGTGGCAAATCTTGCACTATATTTCAGCGTGCTCATCGTTAGCTTCAAGCCATGACACATCTTGGAGCCACTTTTCCAAAAGAAAATTTGATTCTGCTCTGGCTCTGGTTGGCGTTTCTTTGTTGGTGACGAAAAGCCAAAGAAGCTGCTTAAGTTGATTTTTGGACATCTCCGACAATAGTTGACAAGCAACGTGCGTGACGTCAGATGAGATAACTGGTGTTGATAACGTGACGGTTCTGGCACGTAGTAACACAAGTCATGCATTCCTATGCATAATGATATGCATGCATATCTTCTTGCTTTTTTCAATTCATGTCTGTCCCTTGGAGTTATGCCTTCTGCTTTTAAACATGCAACAGTCCGCCCCCTTCTCAAAAAAACAAATCTTGATCCCTTGGTTTTATCTAATTTTAGACCCATTTCTAATTTACCCTTCCTCTCCAAAGTTTTAGAAAAAATCGTTCTTATGCAAATTCAGCCTTTTTTGGAAAAAAGCACACTCCTTGATAAATTTCAATCTGGTTTTAGATCCCGGCATAGCACAGAATCTGCATTGCTGAGAGTTCATAACGACATAGCTCAGTCAGTTGACTCTGGATGCCCAGTAGCTCTGGTGCTTCTCGACCTCACAGCAGCCTTTGACACTGTGGACCACTCTGTCCTTCTGTCTCGTCTCCATGATTTTGTTGGGATTCGTGGCACGGCACTGAAGTGGTTCACGTCCTATTTATCTGATAGGACTTTCTCTATCTTGCTCAATGGCTACTCTTCCTCTACAGCCCCTCTTCTGTGTGGGGTGCCCCAGGGTTCCATTTTGGGCCCTCTGCTCTTTTCCTTGTACCTGTTGCCACTTGGATCTATTATAAGACAACACAATGTCAACTTTCATTTTTATGCAGATGATTTGAAGGTTGAATGAATTTACCATTAAGGCCTGGATCCAGTAACCCAATGTGTTCTCTCTTTGACTGCATCTCTGAAATCAAACATTGGCTAAACAATAACTTCCTATTTTTAAATGACAGTAAAACAGAATGGATTTTATTTGGTAACAAAGATGCAACTGGCCTGGGAAATGTGAATATTAACTTCAGTGACAGTGTGAAAAACCTTGGAGTGACCTTTGATAAGGCTTTACATTTTGACAAACACATCGCCTCTGTTGTCCGGTCTGGATTTTTTTATTTACGTCTTTTAAAAAAGGTCAAACCCTTTTTAAACCGTTGTGACTTGGAGAAGGCTGTTCATGCTTTTATCAGTTCTAGGCTCGATTATTGTAACGCTCTGTATGTTGGTGTGCCTCAGTCAACACTGAGCCGCCTCCAGCTTGTTCAGAATGCAGCAGCTCGCCTTTTAACCAACACTCCTAGATGGGACCACATCACACCTGTTTTATTCTCACTACATTGGCTTCCTGTCCGTTTTAGGATAGATTTTAAACTTTTATTATTTGTTTTTAAAGCTCTGAATGGCCTCGCTCCTACTTATATAACGGAGTTGTTAAGTTTCCCCGCCCGCTCCAGGTCTCTGAGGTCAGATAGCCAACTCTTGCTCTCTGTTCCACGGACAAAATATAAACGTTGGGGTGACCGTGCCTTTTCTGCGGCCGCACCTCGACTCTGGAATACACTCCCACTTGAGCTACGCCAGATTACTGAACTTGGCCCTTTTAAATCAAAGCTTAAGACTTTTTTATTCAAACTGGCTTTTAGTAATTAAATATGTGGTGACATTTTCTGGTTTTATTTTTGCTTTTATGTTGTGTTTTTCTTGATTTTTAATCTGTCTTTTTAAGTACTGCACTGTTTTTTGTTAAGCACTTTGGTCACCACCACCGTGGTTGTGTAAAGTGCTATATAAATGAATAAATGAATGAATGAATGAATTCCTGATTCATGATGCGCATACATACCCCTGCAGCTGCATATAATACCATTAGAGCACATATTGCAGTGCAACCCAGAGATGAACATTGTCATGGAAAAAAGAGATTCCTAAACGAGCAGGTGTAGATCTTCATCAGATTTATTACAAAGCTTTGGAGAACAGTCAGCAATCACAGATCAATGCTTGTACAAGTACACACTTAATGCCTCCCCCTGTCTGAGGTTCTGACCCATTCTGAGCTTCCTGTAGTAATGGGACGGCCGTGGCACAGTAGTAATCAGAGTCAGAGTCAGAGAGAATTTATTGCCATTTTTTGCACCGCATGTAGTACATGTGTTGAAAACGAGATTATGTACACAGGGTCCCAGTTACATCCAACAACAAATGCAAGAGAAAAACAATAATAACATCTAGGATTAACTAAGAGAGACATCAGCTAGTAATACACTAAGCCCTAATGTAGTAGAAAAACATCATTATAAACAGCAGCACGAACATGAGTCATTATGAGCAGATGGTCACAGATGAACGCAGCAACAAGAAACAGATCAGTATCAACATGATGTGACATTTTGCAGTGTTTATTCTTATTATTTATTTATTCATGAGTCTGACAGCCTCAGGGTAGAAGCTGTTCCTCAGTCTAGTGGTTCTACATTTGATGCTCCTCAACCTCCGTCCCGAGGGGAGTGGTGCAAAGAGTGAGTGTGCTGGGTGAGTGAGGTCTTTCATGATGCAGGTGGCTCTTTTTCTGCATCTGGAGGTGTAAATGTCTGTGATGGTGGGGAGACTGACTCCCACAGACTTCTGTGCAGCCTTCACCACTCTTTGTAGAGCTTTCCTCTCTGCAACTGTGCAGCCTCCATGCCACACGTTGATGCTGGAGCACAGGACGCTCTCCACTGCACACCTGTAGAACGAGGTGAGGACTGAGCTTCTCAGACCAGCTCGTCTCAGCCGTCTGAGGAAGTAGAGTCTCTGATGACCTTTCTTGATCAGGCTGGTGGTGTTATTGCTCCAGCTGAGGTTATCATTCAAGTGTACACCCAGGTACTTGTAGCTGGAGACCACCTCCACCGCAGATCCACCTATATACAGTGGGGTGTGGGTGTGTTTGTTCCTTCTGAAGTCCACAATCATCTCCTTCGTCTTCTTCACATTCATGTGAAGGTTGTTCTCTTTGCACCAGCTCTCCAGATGTTCCACCTCCTGTCTGTAGCTGGATTCATCATTATCTGTGATGCATCCCACCACAGCTGTATCATCTGCAAACTTAACAATATGACAGCCTGGATGTGTGGCTGTACAATCATATGTGAGCAGAGTGAACAGAAGAGGGCTCAGCACACATCCTTGAGGAGAGCCAGTGCTGAGGGTGATGGTGGAGGAGGAGAAGTTGTGGATCTTCACGGACTGTGGTCTGTTTGTTAAGAAGTCTAGTACCCAGTTACAGATGGAGGGGCTTAGTCCAAGTGTGGATAGTTTGTCTATCAGAGTTTGGGGGATCATGGTGTTGAAGGCAGATGTGAAGTCCACAAAGAGCAGACGCACGTATGAGTCCTTCTGATCCAGGTGGGTGAGAGCAGTGTGGACCACAGAGGAGATGGCGTCCTCTGTTGATCGGTTCTCACGGTATGCATATTGATGAGGGTCCTCGCTGATGTTGACGGTTGTCTTGATGTGGGACATGACCAGTTTCTCAAAACATTTAGCGACTATCGGGGTGAGAGCCACCGGTCTATAGTCATTCAGACCAGTCACTGTGGAGCTTTTTGGGACTGGGATGATGGTGGCAGTCTTCAGGCAGGTGGGAACTGACTCCAGTGAAAGTGAGGTGGTGAAGATGTCAGCCAGCACCTCACAGAGCTGGTCCGCACATTCCTTCAGAACTTTCCCTGGGATGTTGTCTGGACCCGTAGCTTTATGAGGGTTGATCCTTCTGAGACTACCTCTCACTTCTGCTGCGGTCACTTTGAGGTGCTCCTCGTCTGGTGATGAGTTGAGTCTGGTGCTAGTTGGTCTGTTTGGATCATCAAAACGTGCATAAAACTTATTGAGGGCATCAGGCAGGGATGGGTCCCTGGGGCATTGTTTGCTTTTGCCCTTGTAGTCTGTTAACACTAGGATGACTGAATTTTCAAGATCCTGAGGACAAACCCCCTCCTTCTCCTGCACAATCATTGGACCATTAACTGCCTTTTGTTATAAATATGTGCGCACTCAACTCAGACACCCCCACCACACCAGACTGCACAGACTGCATTCCAATGTTTCCACCAGGTAAGTAAGACTCTGCTTGCACTTCCCCCTTAGTCAAAAGAGAGGCCCTGACCTGAATTCACACATAACAGACCCTGAATTTATCTCACAGTTGAGCATTTTGGGACATCCACTGTACGGAAAGCTTTGTCTGCTCCAGAACAATTTTATGCATGAAATTGTTTTATTCTGCTGTGCTGATTATCCTGTAACCCTGATGGTCTGTCAAATAAATTATTTTGCTTACAAGTACTGTCTCTCCTTGTCCTTGGCACATGTATATACGGTAAGTGCTGGCACATGCAGGTGGCCCATTGCTGTGTTCTACAACATGCTTGACCTATTGTTGTCCATCACCTGACGGACCGACACAGGTCACATGACATGGGGTCAACTGACAAAACAACACAGGTCACACGACATGAAGTCAAATGACTGACAGACACTGGTCACACGACATGAGGTCAACTGACGGACCGACACAGGTCACACGGCATGAGGTCAACTGACGTACCGACACAGGTCACATGACCTGAGGTCAAGTGACGGACCAACACAGGTCACACGACATGAAGTCAACTGACGGACCGACACAGGTCACACGGCATGAGGTCAACTGACGTACCGACACAGGTCACATGACCTGAGATCAACTGACGGACTGACACAGGTCACATGACCCGAGGTCAACTGACGGACCGACACAGGTCACATGACCTGAGGTCAACTGACGGACCGACATAGGTCACATGACATGAAGTCAACTGATGGACCGACACAGGTCACATGACCCGAGGTCAACTGACGGACCGACACAGGTCACATGACCCGAGGTCAACTGTCGGACCGACACAGGTCACATGACCTAAGGTCAACTGACGGACCAACATAGGTCACACGACATGAAGTCAACTGATGGACCGACACAGGTCACATGACCTGAGGTCAACTGACGGACCGACACAGGTCACATGACCCGAGGTCAACTGACGGACCGACACAGGTCACATGACCTGAGGTCAACTGACGGACCGACATAGGTCACACGACATGAAGTCAACTGATGGACCGACACAGGTCACATGACCTGAGGTCAACTGACGGACCGACACAGGTCACATGACCTGAGGTCAACTGACAGACTGACACAGGTCACATGACCCGAGGTCAACTGACGGACCGACAAAGGTCACATGACCCGAGGTCAACTGATGGACCGACACAGGTCACATGACCTGAGGTCAACTGACGGACCAACACAGGTCACACCACATGAAGTCAACTGATGGACCGACACAGGTCACATGACCTGAGGTCAACTGACGGACCGACACAGGTCACATGACCCGAGGTCAACTGACGGACCAACATAGGTCACATGACCTGAGGTCAACTGACGGACCGACATATGTCACACAACATGAAGTCAATTGATGGACCAACACAGGTCACATGACCTGAGGTCAACTGACGGACTGACACAGGTCACATGACCTGAGGTCAACTGACAGACCGGCACAGGTCACATGACCTGAGGTCAACTGACAGACCGACATAGGTCACACAACATGAAGTCAATTGATGGACTGACACAGGTCACATGACCTGAGGTCAACTGACGGACCGACACAGGTCACATGACCCGAGGTCAACTGACGGACCGACATAGATCACTTGACCCAAGGTCAACTGACGGACTGACACAGGTCACATGACCTGAGGTCAACTGACGGACAGACATAGGTCACACAACATGAAGTCAACTGATGTACCGTCACAGGTCACATGACCTGAAGTCAACTGATGGACTGACACAGGTCACATGACCCAAGGTCAACTGACGGACCGACACAGGTCACATGACCTGATTTCAACTGACGGACCGACATAGGTCACACGACATGAAGTTAACTGATGGACCGACACAGGTCACATGACCTGAGGTCAACTGACGGACCGACACAGGTCACATGACCCAAGGTCAACTGACGGACCGACACAGGTCACATGACCGAGGTCAACTGACGGACCGACATAGGTCACACGACATGAAGTCAACTGATGGACCAACATAGGTCACATGACCTGAGGTCAACTGACGGACCGACACAAGTCACATGACCTGAGGTCAACTGACGGACCGACATAGATCACACGACATGAAGTCAACTGATGGACCGACATAGGTCACATGACCTGAGGTCAACTGACGGACCGACACAGGTCACATGACCTGAGGTCAACTGACGGACCGACATAGGTCACACAACATGAAGTCAATTGATGGACCGACACAGGTCACATGACCTGAGGTCAACTGACGGACCGACACAGGTCACATGACCTGAGGTCAACTGACGGACTGACACAGGTCACATGACCCGAGGTCAACTGACGGACCGACAAAGGTCACATGACCCAAGGTCAACTGATGGACCGACACAGGTCACATGACCTGAGGTCAACTGACGGACCAACACAGGTCACACCACATGAAGTCAACTGATGGACCGACACAGGTCACATGACCTGAGGTCAACTGACGGACCGACACAGGTCACATGACCCGAGGTCAACTGACGGACCACATAGGTCACATGACCTGAGGTCAACTGACGGACCGACATATGTCACACAACATGAAGTCAATTGATGGACCGACACAGGTCACATGACCTGAGGTCAACTGACGGACTGACATAGGTCACATGACCTGAGGTCAACTGACAGACCGGCACAGGTCACATGACCTGAGGTCAACTGACGGACCGACATAGGTCACACAACATGAAGTCAATTGATGGACTGACACAGGTCACATGACCTGAGGTCAACTGACGGACCGACACAGGTCACATGACCCGAGGTCAACTGACGGACTGACACAGGTCACATGACCTGAGGTCAACTGACGGACCGACATAGGTCACACAACATGAAGTCAACTGATGGACCGTCACAGGTCACATGACCTGAGGTCAACTGACGGACCGACATAGGTCACATGACCCGAGGTCAACTGACGGACCGACACAGGTCACATGACCTGAGGTCAACTGACGGACCGACATAGGTCACACGACATGAAGTCAACTGATGGACCGACACAGGTCACATGACCTGAGGTCAACTGACGGACCGACACAGGTCACATGACCCGAGGTCAACTGACGGACCGACACAGGTCACATGACCCGAGGTCAACTGACGGACCGACATAGGTCACACGACATGAAGTCAACTGATGGACCAACATAGGTCACATGACCTGAGGTCAACTGATGGACCGACACAAGTCACATGACCTGAGGTCAACTGACGGACCGACATAGATCACACGACATGAAGTCAACTGATGGACTGACATAGGTCACATGACCTGAGGTCAACTGACGGACCGACACAGGTCACATGACTGGAGGTCAACTGACGGACCGACATAGGTCACACGACATGAAGTCAACTGAAGGACTGACACAGGTCACACGACATGAAGTCAACTGATGGACCGACACAGGTCACATGACCTGTGGTCAACTGACGGACTGACATAGGTCACATGACCTGAGGTCAAATGACAAAACGACATAGTTCACACAACATGAAGTCAACTGACGGACCGACACAGGTCACATGACCTGAGGTCAACTGATGGACCGACATAGGTCACATGACCTGAGGTCAACTGACGGACCGACACAGGTCACATGACCTGAGGTCAACTGACGGACCGACATAGGTCACACGACATGAGGTCAACTGACGGACTGACACAGGTCACATGACCTGAGGTCAACTGATGGACCGACATAGGTCACATGACCTGAGGTCAACTGACGGACCGACATAGGCCACACGACATGAGGTCAACTGACGGACTGACACAGGTCACATGACCTGAGGTCAACTGATGGACCGACATAGGTCACATGACCTGAGGTCAACTGACGGACCGACACAGGTCACATGACCTGAGGTCAACTGACGGACCGACACAGGTCACATGACATGAAGTCAACTGACGGACCGACACAGGTCACATGACCTGAGGTCAACTGATGGACCGACATAGGTCACATGACCTGAGGTCAACTGACGGACCGACACAGGTCACATGACCTGAGGTCAAGTGACGGACCAACACAGGTCACATGACCTGAGGTCAACTGACAAAACGACACAGGTCACACGACATGAAGTCAACAAACGGACCGACATAGGTCACATGACCTGAGGTAAACTGACGGACCGACACAGGTAACATGACCTGAGGTCAACTGACATACCGGTATAATGGACCAGATTGCACATTTATATACGGTGCGGCCCATTGCCGTGTTCTACAACATGCTTGACCTGGCAGCGATAAATGTTTATGTGTTATACAAGGCCTGCACTGGGTCCAAGGATTTTGGACTGAGGGGTAGGGGGTGGGGGGGTGTAGGTGTACAATTAATGGGTCTTTAGTAGGGTCATTAGCATTTGAATCGACATTATATAGCCCACTGAAAGGGACCGGGGGATTCAGAAGCCAAGTTCACTTGCGCAAAAAAGCGCAGCCTTAGTCAAAGTAGTGTTATAAACACGCACACTCTAATAGACCACTAAATGACCAATTAATGTAACTGGACATTAAATTACATTAAAGATCATACCCTACACACATATTTAGAGTTGTTCTTGTTACTTTCTAACTGAACAAACATGTAGAGCCAGAGAGTGGCTTTCAGTGGACTTCTCCCAGTCATATATTCTACAAAGTCGTAAAACTGACAGGACAAAGAGGCACCAGCTATATTATCATCCCCAAGCCTCACCAGAACAGATCTGCCTGTGTCCTTTAGTAAATCTTTATCACTCTACAAAAGAAACTGATCATTTGACCACCGTATGATAAACCCCTTCAAAATAAATGTAAAACACGAAGACAAATATATTTTTATTTCACAACAATCCCCCTTTGGACCTCATTCTGCTGAGGTCCATCCCAAAAGAAATAAAACCACGCACCTAATACCGCAGCTAAAACGCATATATACACAATATTTAATCCGTTTTTTTCAAAATTGAAATATATTTCTATCAGTATTACATTACACCCATTGATGGCCAGGTGCTGACGCTGTCCTCAGACAGCGTAAGGCGATCATTCATCAAGATTAACGCCCGGAAGGCCTCTGGTCCTGACAACATACCTGGTCGTGTGCTGAAGGACTGTGCAGGGGAACTCGCAGCGGTCTTCACGGACATCTTTAACATCTCACTGAGCCAGGCCATCGTCCCCACCTGTTTCAAAGCCACCACCATCATCCCTGTCCCAAAGAAGGCAACGCCCGCATGCCTCAATGACTATCGCCCAGTAGCACTCACCCCCATCCTGATGAAGTGCTTTGAACGGCTAGTCATGAAAAGCATCACATCTGTCCTCCCTGACTCCCTGGATCCCTTCCAATTTGCATACCGACCTAATCGCTCAACCGACGATGCCATCTCCTCTGCCCTTCACACAGCTCTCACACATCTGGACACGAAGGACTCCTATGTTAGAATGTTGTTCATCGACTTCAGCTCGGCATTTAACACCATCATCCCCCAACAGCTCATCCTTAAACTGGACAGTCTGGGGCTGAACACCTCAATGTGTAACTGGCTGCTAGACTTCCTGACCGGGAGACCACAGACAGTACGGATCGGGAGTAACACATCTAGCACCATCACATTGAACACAGGGGCCCCACAAGGATGTGTGCTGAGCCCCCTTCTATTCACCCTGCTAACACACGACTGCACACCATCGTACAGCTCCAACCACTTCATCAAGTTTGCGGACGACACAACAGTGGTGGGTCTCATCAGCAACAACGATGAGACGGACTACAGGAACGAGGTGAGCCGCCTGGCCTTGTGGTGCGGACACAACAATCTCACTCTCAACGTGGAGAAGACAAAGGAGATTGTTGTGGACTTCAGGAAGAGGGATGCCCAACATCCCCTCTGACCATCAACAGCACCGCAGTGGAGAGAGTAGACAGCACCAAGTTCCTGGGAGTGCACGTCTCAAAGGACCTGTCCTGGAGCAGGAACACTGCAGCACTGGCAAAGAAGGCTCACCAGCGTCTCTACTTTCTCCGCAAGCTGAAAAGGGCTGGAGCTTCAACCCCCATCATGAGCACCTTCTACAGAGGTGCCATAGAAAGTGTCCTGACCAGCTGCATCACTGTGTGGTTTGGTGCATGTACTGCATCCTGCCGCAAGAGCCTCCAGCGCATTGTGAGAGCAGCTGAGAAGATCGTGGGCACCTCCTTGCCCTCACTGCAGGACTTACACAGCAAACGCCTCACTCGGAAAGCCCACCGCATGGCAGGTGATCCCACACACCCACTACACAGCTGCTTCAGACTGCTGCCATCAGGAAGGAGACTGAGGAGTCTCCAGGCTCGAACCAGCAGACTGAGAGACAGCTCTGTTCATCAGGCAGTCAGAATGCTAAACACTCTGCCTGCTCTGCCTCCCCTCCCATTTGAACTGCCTTAACACTAAAACTTTCTCACATATTATCACTCAACACAAAGTTTTTAACACTAGACTCTGTGTCACCAAACGGGTTTTCACTAAACTCTCGGTCATGTGCTCATACAGTTTGCACTACTTCTCATAATTGCACTAATGTCTGTATTACATCACTGCCTATAATCATAATACTGTTTACATTCTCTGTTTACATTTATTAATACTGTTTACTTTTATTACTACTGCTTACATGTAATTACTACTGTTTACATTTATTTACACTACTTTAATATCTACACCACTGCTGGTACATATACAGTGTGCTCTGAACGGTCTTATTTAGGGATGCCCAATGTGCCTTACTGCATATGCCACTTTTTGCCTCTACAACAACATCAACTACTACCTCATACATATACTGTGTACATTGACTCATTCGCTGCTTTGCCACTTTGCAAATGTCAATGCTAGAAACCTTTAGTTTATTTTAGTTATACTTTTTATACTCTTTTTTTATACCACTATGCAAAAAAAAAAAAAAAAAAAACACACAGGACAGTGTTAGTTTTACTATTTTTATGCTTATGTCTATTATTATATGTTTCAGTGTTTCAATGTTTAGATGTTTACTGTTGCACCGAGGGACTGAGAGAAACGCAATTTCGGTCCTGTGTATGTCCTGCACTGTACATATTGCAGATCTGACAATAAAGTTGACTTTGACTTTTGACTTTGACTTTGACTTATGTTCCATTATTTGTATTCACTTAATTCTGCCTTATAATGTGAAATGTGACACTAGGCAGAACGTTTTTCTCTCGGGCTTTGTTTTCACTAGGGAACAGTTACACGCCTGCACATACAACAGACATAACATTTGATGTTTACATTGAAGCTGATAGATTGTTGACAGAAAGGAGGGTCACGTGGTAGTGTAGGTGGTTCCAGGGCGGTCCTGAAGCAGTCCAAGGAGGTTCCAGGGTCCAAGGAGGCGGTGACGACATCCAGGGTTTTATAACCGTGGCCCTGCCTTTGAAGATGTGTGTGTGGACTTGTGCTCGGTGAGAGGTCTGTTGTTGCTGTAAGGTTTATTCTTATTATGTACAATAAACCTGCATAAAATTTGCACATTCGTTTCAGAACTTCCTTCAACCTTTTGAATTCGCAACAATTTGGTGACCACCGACGCTGAGAGGTTTGCAGTTTCGTCTGAAACGAGAGATGATTTGGAGGGTTCCCCCCCCCACCGCCGACAGAGACGAGCACGCGCGCAGTCAACAACCGGTGATTCACAGAGGTGAGCAGGACTCCTCTTACACAAAACGTCTGCGTTTGGACACACTAAATTATTTGTTGACTGAGGGCTGTTTGTCTCCAGGTGGGCCAGTGGTTTATAATGTTAGCAGCTAAAAGTAAAAAAAAACGTGAACTACTGTTGGTATTTCATTTGAATGTGCATTTTTTGCGGTTTTTGTACATGTAAGTAAGGTGAAAAGCACAGAAGTTCCACACACGCGTAGGGATAATTTACGAGTGCCTTAAGTTTGCCCTTCCCCCACATCCCCCTTCTATGAGCTCCGGCCTGTCGGCTGGGAGACACTTTTCCTTTGGACTCCGGGAAACTGTGGGGTCGAGGCTTCATCGTGAACTCCGGGCATCTGTCGCCGTCGAGTCACAGGGCTTTCATCCGACCCACGGTTTTGCCGTAAGAGTGGGTTGCCGCTCCGGGGTCACAGGTTGCCGTGCGTGTGATTTATAGTTCACACCCGGGACTGTGATCGCTGTCAGAGTCACATTTTTCCTCCCCTTCCCAGTTAAAGTCGATTACCGTATTTTCCACTGTATAGGTCGCACCCATTTTTTTTAAAGATAACTTTCTTATCTTTTTATTATTTTTTGCTTTCTTTTCTCTCTTTATTCGAGGCTTGCGACCTGTACTCCGGAAGGTGCTGTATACACGCAAACAAGGCAACAGGGACAGATTTTTTATTTTTATTTTTATTCTCATTTGCGTGGGGCTGTGCACATTTCCACGTTCAGTTCTGTTTTGATACATACGGAGTTTTGCGTAGAAAATGGGGTACACAAGGTTTTTGTGCGTACGCACCGTTGATACATGAGGCCCCTGCTTCCTGAAATATCTTACAAAAAGTTCTGAAGCTTTCGGCCTTGACCTCTCTAAATGGCTTTAAGAATCTGTTGGAATCCTGGCAAAAACCAATGCAGACATGTTCCTGTTTTTGATTTTCTACATCTGCCTTATAATGTTTTGCTACTTTGATATCTTTGTTTTAACTTGTTTTAAAAAATCTGTATTTCTCTCTTGTGTTTGTCTATTGCTGATTGTTTAAGGAAATTCTACTGTTGCTGTTGTCACCATTCTTTAGTTTGTAGACAGGTCCCTCTTGTAAATGAGTCATTGAGGCTCAATGAGATTAACCTGCCTTAAAGAAAGGTTGAATGAATTTGTAGGTCTGTCCTCTTTCCCTGAACAGAGGTTGACCGGTCTTTGTTGGGGGTTAAAGAGGGTGTTTTGTCCCTTCTCATCCCTACATCCTTTTCCAGTAAGGAGTTCTGTGGACCCTGGGCTTTAATCTGATCAGGCTGTAATTCTGAATTTGTGTCATCTAAGGACAACAATAAGCTATATCCTCAGGTATTACACAACCTGTTCTGACCTTTATTGACCTTGTAACTCTTTGTTCCTTAGGTGACCCTTCTTGCTGAACAACGTGCTGGGCCCTCTCTGGTAAGCCATTTGACCTCTGGTTTACTGAACTTCTCATGTCTTTATCAAGAAGTGCACACTTCTCATGTCTTTATCAAGAAGTGCACACAGAAGGACATTTTACTGCCTGGAAAGGAGCGACTGGGTTGTCGTTTCCTGTGAGGTTGGGCCTCGGCCTTCGGCCGGGAACTGGGAGGCTACCTAGCCGAGGCTACCTAGCCGAGGGGCTGTCTGTGGAGTCGGCCTCGCTGGGCTGGGCAGGCGACGGCGTGGGGCTACTGAGGAGACCATCTGCTGAGGCTGTGCCCGCTTTGCAGGGTGAAGATTGAGGTCTGCGGCTGTTGGTCCACTGGGAGCCGGTCTTCGTAGGAGGATTTTGCGGGCTGCTGGTGGTCATTTGGGCCACCGTAGTTTCTTCCTTTCTTTTTTCTGGTGCTGGATTGGTGTGCAGTAGCCACTGGCTACCATCAGAGGGCGGTAGTGGCCAAGGATCGGGCGTCGGCTTTTCTTGGCTGTGTGCACATCTACAGGTTGTAAGTACACTTAATAATGTCAAATAAAGCCAGACGTGGAAAGAAAGATCTTTTGGATGAACAAGGTACAGAAATGGAGGACATTAAAAAGTCATTGGACTTTATGAGTATGGAACTGTCTAAATTGACTTCAAAACAAGAACTATTACATGGATTGTTAGAAGAAGTGAAACAACTCAAATTTCAAATAAATGAAAAGGACAAAAAAATAACTGAACTTGAAAAAAAAGTTGAAGATATAGAAAGAAATGCGAGATTGGAGAATCTGATTATAACTGGTTTAACAGTGAAACCGATGACCTATTCAAAAGCTGTGAAGGGTCCGGCTACAACAGAGGATGCATCTCATCAAGATATACAGACATTGGAAAACCAAGTTATATCATTTCTGGAGGACAAAAACATTAATATCAACCATGAGGATGTATCTATCTGCTATACTTTGCCAGGACAAGATAAAATCAAACCAGCAATAGTAGTTAGATTTGTAAGCAGGAAACTTAGAAATAATGTGTTGATGCAGGCAAAAAAACTAAAGGACACAAAGGTATATATGAATGAGCATCTGACAAAACAGAATGCCAACATTGCTCGGGAGGCAAGATGGTTAAAAAAACAAAACGTAATAATATCAACATGGACGAGAAATGGATATGTTTGGCTCAAAGTCAACGAACAATCACAGCCCAAAATAATAAAGGAAATGAAGGACTTGGAAAAATTTAAATAATCCAGGAAAATGGCAACCTTCAAGTCATCAAATTATATTTCATATAAAATTTATAAAATTTTAATTGTTAAAACATTAGTTCGATGAATGGATGTTTTTGACAATGACAGAATATATTGAATCTGAATCGAAAATATATAATGTTGATGATCTGATTGATCCTGGTTTTTTTCCAACAATAGAGGGTTGTGATTATTATAGTGAACAACAATTCAATGATTTTAGCTTGACAAAATCTGGCTTATCCATAATTCATTTCAATTGTAGAAGTATAAATGCAAATATTTCCAAAATTACTGATTATTTAAAGCAACTTGATAGAACATTTACAATAATTGCATTGTCTGAGACGTGGTTAAAGGATGATAATATAATTAATGCACAAATCGATGGGTATGAATTGTATACAATGAACAGATATAAAAAAAGAGGTGGTGGTGTGGCACTTTTTGTAAAAAGTACTATAAAATGTAATTTAATCAGGGAAATGTCAATTAATGATGAGAAATTAATTGAAATGATAACTATTGAAATAATTAATAAAAATGACAGAAATATCATTATAAGTTGTGTATACAGACCACCCGGATCAAATATTGAGTCATTCACAGATAAAATTATTGAGTTATTTGACAAGAGATGCAATAAAACAATTTTTCTTTGTGGAGACTTTAATATTGATTTGGGAATACAGAAAGATTCTAACAATGTTGGTTCATTTATAGACTCAATGCATTCCCTAAATCTTTATCATTTAATTTCAAAGCCAACAAGAATCACGTCTCATAGTGCTACTATAATTGACAATATTTTTACAAATGCCACAAATGGAAATGTGACTGGTGGCATCTTAATGAGTGATCTTAGTGATCATTTACCGGTGTTTGCCATCTTCAAGAAGTTTCAATCAACAAAAAAAATAATTCCATGTACAACAAAAATAATAAACACATCTAAGAAAGCCTTGGACAAGTTGAAAGATGATTTAATTGAACAAAACTGGGATAGTGTTTATGTTGATGATGTAAATAAATCGTATGATGCATTCATGGATATCCTTGAAGCTTTATATAAAAAAAATTGTATTATAAGAAATTACACAAAGAAGAAAGTTGTTGACCAGCAATGGATGACGAAGGGATTGAGAAATGCTTGTAAAAAGAAAAATCATTTGTATTCATGTTTCCTGAAATGTAGAACACGGGAAGCTGAAAATAGATATAAACAATATAAAAACAAATTAGTTGGGATTATAAGAAAACATAAGAAAGAATATTATAGTGACTTATTGAATAAAAGTAACGGAGACATGAAAGCTACATGGCGGGTAGTGAATAACGCTCTACAAAAAAATACAAATAAAACAAGCATTTCACAAACCTTTACAATGGATAACAAGAAAGTACAAGATGAAAATGTAATTGTAAATGGATTCAATCATTACTTTGTTGACGTTGGAACCAACCTTGCTGCAACGATACCTAAGGTGAATAAGGATGTGAATTATTTAATTGATGATTACCCTGAAAGTATGTTCCTGCATGGAACTGATAAATATGAAATAATGAATGT
The DNA here is from genome assembly GCA_038048925.1 of Garcialebias charrua. NCBI lineage: Eukaryota > Metazoa > Chordata > Actinopteri > Cyprinodontiformes > Rivulidae > Garcialebias > Garcialebias charrua. Next base: position 2,680 of record JBBPBX010037887.1, on the reverse strand, counting down.
CGTTAATAAATTTTTGGACAAAAGATCAAAGGATTATATGGAAATGGATATGATGTTTGTAAAGCACATACTGGGACATGTAATCGAACCATTTACATATATTTGCAATTTATCATTTACAAAAGGAATATTTCCTGACAAAATGAAGGTGGCCAAGGTGGTACCTCTGTTTAAAGGAGGTGACAAATGTGAGTTTAATAACTATCGACCGATATCCTTGTTACCACAGTTTTCTAAAATATTGGAGAAATTATTTAGTAACAGATTAGACCAATTTATTGAAAAACAAAATATTTTAACCAATAGCCAATATGGTTTCAGAGCAAAAAATTCTACATCCATGGCGCTTGTGGATTTTATTGAACAAGTAACAACTGCTGTGGACCAAAAACAGTACTGTGTGAGTGTGTTTGTTGACCTAAAAAAGGCGTTTGATACGGTCGATCATAACATTCTTTCTGAGAAATTGTATAAATATGGTATCAGAGGATTGACTCTGAAATGGGTGAGCAGTTACTTAAATAACAGGAAACAATTTGTGCAGATAAATGATGTAAGATCAGATTACTGCACCATTACATGCGGAGTACCTCAAGGATCTGTAATTGGTCCAAAGTTGTTCATCCTGTATGTAAATGATTTGGTTAAGGCGTCCAGTCTCCTTAAATGTGTTCTTTTTGCAGATGACACAACTTTTTTTTGTTCTGGTATGAATGTTGAACAGTTATTGAACTTAATGATGATTGAGTTTAATAAAATTCAAAATTGGTTTAGACTCAACAAAGTATCGTTAAACTTAAATAAGACTAATTATATGATATTCAGCAATAAAAATAAAAATATTGATGTTTCATTCAAGATTGACAATTCAGAAATCTGTAGAGTATATGAGGCGAAGTTTTTGGGTGTCATCATTGATGATAAATTATCTTGGAAGCAACACATAAATTCAGTTAAAATGAAAATATCGAAAACTGTTGCACTTTTTTATAGAGTCAGGTATCTACTGAATGATAAAGCCTTGTGTTTGTTGTACAATACAATTGTTGTGCCACATCTGATTTACTGTATTAATGTTTGGGGAAAAGCATGCAAAACAATCACAATGCCCATATTTATACTACAGAAGAGAATTATAAGAATTATCAAGGGTAAACATTATTGTCATCCTTCAAATATATTATTTTGTGAACTGAAGTTTTTGAAGTTCCCTGATTTAGTGGATTATAACATCTTGTCATTTATGTATAGAGCGCATCATAATGCATTACCTTCCAATATCCAAAATAATTATGTGAAAAGATCCAGCAATTATAATCTTAAGGGGAAGGATGTTTTTCTTAAACCACAATTCAGAACCAGTTTGAAGGGAAGATCTACCCTAATTCAAGGTGTTAGACTGTGGAACGATTTAGAGTTAGCTGTTAAGGAAGCTAAATCCATCTCAATATTTAAGAAACTGGTAAAAGTCCATATGTTAAAGAAATATATATGAATGTATTTTATGAAAAGTGTTAGAAAACTGAAATATCGCTTGAATTATTTGTGTTTTGAATTTCTTTGAATTTGTTTATTTGAATGGTTTATTGGATAACAAAGGAGCAGATATTATAAGATTTTTTTCTTCATCTGCTGCCTTTCATTTTATACATACTATGTTTTGTAGTTAGAGATATGTTTATTGTTATGTTATGTATTTTAATTTTTGTTATGAAATGAATAAAATAAAACCAAAAAAAAAAAAAAAAGTGTACAGTAACAACTTGAGCCTAATGCTCTGGCTCAACATGTTGAACTGTCTGGACATGCCATGGAGTTTCTTCCTGTTCATCTGTAGAAACCAGTTCATCTGGCTGTTGGACTTCCTCACCATTTTTTTCTGCTGAAATCATACATGAAGTTAACAAGGCTCTGTACACTGTTAAAATAAATAGGGTGGTTAGACTTAAAAACTTGAGTTCAAAAGCTGCCTTAAAACTACAAGTTAACGCAACTTCAAATAATGTTTTTCTCCAACTTAGGATGGCAAGCTAGAAAAGTAGCCCAATTTATGATAAGTCATTGTTTAAATATGATACCATAAGTTGAAATGACTAACTATAGAACATTATACATTCTCCAAAAATTGAGTACTCTTGTCAAGTAAAATTACAATCATATTCTATTTGAACTCAAATAATAAAGTTATACCCTTGTCTAATTAACGTTTATTTGTTGTATGAACTTCATACTCTGAGTTTAAACAACTTGCAAATTTACATTATCCATTCATAAAAACTTGTTTTCATTTGTTAAAGTAACAAACATTTATATATACTTTCAACTCTCATTTTAAAGTTAAACTGACATACCAATTCCCTTTTTGAGTTAATTTAACTCAAGATTTTAAGGCAGCTTTTGAACTTAAAATAGCAATTTAAGTAAACAAACATTTCCAAATTTCACTTTCTCCACTAAGAATGCCAAGTTCACAATTTTTCTAAAATAATTACACCAAATACACTTCCAATTCAAATATCAACCATTTATTTTGATCTTTTTCTTTCAAATGCAGATGATACAAGACGTAAAAGAAAACATTTGTCCAAGACAAGCTGAAGTGTTGACATTTATAGGACCGAAACTGACAAAAAATATTTTTTTTGACAAATAAACACACATACAGGTAGTCCTCGACTTA